>CATKWJ010000772.1:0-32756 GCA_949825065.1 Odontocerum albicorne
GATCCACACTAGTTTTGTCCTTCGTGCTATATCCTCCGATATGCTACCTACAATGGAAATAAGTTGGCGCAAGTACACACATTTCTAGACAAGTCCCAGCGGCTTTCGATATACGATTATTGGTTTTGGGGTAGCAAAGTTGTTCATCATATATTTGGTTTTTGGTATATTCATTTTTAAACCCACTTCTTTACTGACTTTTGCCAATTGGCGCTCGTGTAGTTGGTGCTGAAGATCATTTGGGTTTTGGTAGAATATAATGACATCGTCTGTAAATCTCAAATAGCTCAGATATTATCCATTAATCACCAGGCCTTTATTCCTAAGTAAATGTATAGATATGCCTGATATTGTCTATATATTTCGTGGTCTGTTGCTTTCTTTATTCACATAGTGGTGACCATATCCTTTATTGAGGCAACTGTAAATAAATATAATACTCCAGACATGGAAACCAAGATTTCAAGATCTGTCCAAAGTAAGACTAATTTTTTAAACTTAAAATAACACACAAAGTCTGGTTTATAATTGATAAACTAACAAGTAGAAAAATTAAGGGTAGAAAAAATAGTAAAAAAATCACTCACCTCATTCATTATGTTCCAGGCATAGCAGGCTTCAACAGGAGTGAGTGGTTTGTAGTGGTTGCCGAAGGTGTACATATAGAATAGCCAAGGTGCAGGAAATAGAAGAGTGAACATATCACAGAGAGCCATGGCCATCAGCACAGCATTAGTCGGAGTCCTCATATGCCTTCTGCTCAACACGACAACAATAAGGGTGTTGGCTATAATCGTTGTCGCAAGTAAAAAAGGCGCAATGTATCCATACATAGGTTGTGCAAAATTTATAGGAAGCTCACATGTTACATTCACATAAGGGTAAATACAATTGCCTTGGTCTGTAGAATTGGAAAACGATGAATTTGAAGAAGAATCTGCTGATATAAAAGGGTCGTAAGTCGTTGTTACAGATGTGTAAGTCGTGTTATTATTGAAATATTGAATTTCTGTTCCTATCTTATTGTTGGATATCACTTCCCATGGGTCGATGCGGTTCTTGGTCTCTTGTCTGTGCCTGTGGTGATGGTTTGGATCTATTGGTATATCGTTGGTTTCGAAATATGATGCGTTTGGATAGAAATAGGCTGAAAAATCTTGCGGTCTATCGCTGGATCTACGATCGTCCATATCTGGATTCTGTAACATTTTTGCTTTTGTATTATTCACTGCTTCTTTTATCTGCGTGGGTTTGTGTAAAGATGTTTTTTTTTTTTAATTCTCGAGTAACAGTTTCTAGCATTTTGTTATATTTGTCTTTCTGTATTCTGTTATTTTTTCTATATCCTTTTTTTAAACAGAAATAAAAAAGAAAAAAATCAACTTAAAAAAAAAACAAACGACGTCAAACGTCTCTCTTTAATATGTTTTTCCATTCCATTGTTTGGATTTTTTCTTCCAGTGTTTTTAAAGCTTTTTTTCTAAATCATTCCTTTTTTTTCCAATACTTTGAAATGAAAACCTATTTTAAAATGTTATTTTTCTTGTTTATACGGTGTTTGTTGTTTTTTTGCTAGTTTATTTCGAATTAAAACGATATTTTTCAACGTTTATTTGAGTTAACGAGCTTTATTTCATCATTTTGTCCGGCATATTGTTTATTTTTATATATTTGTTAAAAAAATTATTAAAACTCACTGAATTTTACGTGAAATTATTTTGGAAAAAACATAAAATGTTATGATTCAATGCAGATAAAAACATTTTTAATAAATTCGTATCCACATAAAAATAAAAACAATTTGATATTCACCATGTTTTAACTTAATGTTCAGTGTTACTTATTTTTATTAATATTAAGTTTAATTTAATTTTTTTTTAAAATAGTCCACACTTCATTAAATATATTTTTTTTAAAACCACACTTTTGAATAATGAACGACAAATTATTTAAAACATGACAAGTTTATTAAAAAAAAATGACCTTTTAAAATTACGATTTTTTTTAAATTACGTTAATTTGTTAAAAATACGTTACTTTATAATTTCACATTTTGATTTTAACATTATTAATGGTTTTAATTTTTAACGGTTATAAAATGTTAATAATTATATTAATGGAGTTAGTTTCAATTGTAGGTTACTTAAATTTATCCATAAAAATCGTTGTTTTACATTTAAAAAATAGAAAAATTAACTAAGTTTAATTGAATTACATAATTTTAATTAAAAAATATATTTTTTAACTCGTCTATGTTTTCGTTTTTAATTTTACTATTTTATTTTTAATTTGTATTCACTGCATCTCGATTCGTTGTGTATTGAAACCGATGGGCGGAAATGCCACCTGAAACAAAAGAAAACATTCAATTAATATAATTTTCAAATGGAAAGGGTTAATTTGTTGAACTATTTGTATATAAATACATGTGTTCGAATTTATTGCTTTAAAGTATTTTTTTCCACTCAACCAATATTTGCTTCATAATTAATATCGGTATCCATGATAGTGTATCCGTGGCCTCATTGGCAAGACACCATACTTAACACATTACAAGCCCGGTACTGCGTGTTCGATTCTCGTTGTAACCAAGATTTTTTTAAAAGGGTTTTAGTCAGATTTTTACTTAATGTCTGTTTAATATATTTTTAGTTGGTTGAAAGACAATGTCACAAAGCAATAAACCTGCCAGGTTGTAATGTATACATCGAAAGTGCATGAATGTAGTATTCAACATTCATTATAATATTTGTAAAAATAGTTCAAGGGTGCGAGCTGAAAGCATCTGGCATCCTTGCGACCGGACTCATCAAAAGTTATGGTTGAATATGAACATTACACTACACCTTAAGCCAAATGTGTTACTATCATATATCGGAAAATCTACAAAGGTTTATGTACAGCACCGTACAAAAATTATAATGGGTTGATGACTGCCACTCAATAATCGGAGATTTCGGCTCACTTGATGCTTTTCGGTGGAAAGTAGCAGGGTGAAGAGATGCCTCTTTAGCAGGTAGAAGTTTTTTCGTAAGTATAAGGCAGTAGACTGGAGTGAATTGAGAATGTATTTTTTGACTTTTGCGCTCCTTATGTGCGGCCAATCGCTCATCGTAAGCGCCTGTTTTCACCCGTGCATGCCGTCATGACTTGCGAGATATCACACATCTCGCACGTTTTCGCATGCATGGGCCGCCCGACTTTTGATACTATCTCTTGCGAAGGCCGCGCATAAGGAACATTTCATTATGGTCATAACACAGCACGTACATCAACAAAACATCAAATATTATATGTTATATCAAACAAACAAATACATCGTATGTTTTGGGTGACGCATACGTCCGATACAATTTATTTGTGGTTAATTTTTTTTTGGTTTTCGTACTAAAAATGTTTTTGTTAACATATACAGATGTGGAAAAGACTTAATATATAAACTGCAGCCACTACCTTCCTATTCTTACACTCAATATGTTTTATTTTTTGTAATATTTTTAATCTATCGATTAATAACAAAGGGTTCGAATCCCGAGAAAGAGCGTACTTGAAGAGAATCTGCTCTCTAAACAAGGAGAGTCTGTTCTTGAGGAGAGTCTGCTCTCTAAACTAGGCGTGTCTGCTCTTGAGAAGATTCTGCGCAGTCGAGTCACGGATCTGCTACAGAGCAGTCGCTTCCCGCTTGAACAGCGCGATCTCACAGCTTGATAACTAACAATTACAATACACGATTCGTCATATAGTGTCGCGTTTCACCGTCGATCGTTTGTCGCTCAAACAGTGCTTTGTTTGTTTCTCGACCGCGCAAGTGCACAAATAAATAAACAATTGACATTCCACTCGTTCCAGACAGCTGTCTAGACCAAATCGGTTTTTTTATATAATTCGTGATAAAGAGCCGGCCTCCACAAATTCTTGGTGACGTAATTTGTTCCGAGCACCGGTCGATGCCAGTTTTTCTTCTTCTTCATCGAGTAAGCCACTGACTGTTATTATCCTTCTTACCCTTTTACACTCCACGGGCAGAGTTGATGATCTGAAAGGTCGTCAGCTCTTCCCATCCTATATTCATCTCATATTTCATACATTCGCACCACTCATCAAATCTTTATTTCTTTAGTTATCATTGTTTGTTTTTTACTCAATACACAATTATATATATATATTTTTATTTTTTTTTTTTATTTTTGTCCACTTTTATTGTCCACAACATTCATTCTATTTGCTCAGTTCCTCCTATTAAGCAGCCATGAAGCCCGTCAAATCGGACTTCTGCATCAAAAATAAACGCATCATAATTAAAAAAACTACACCCAAAAAAAAAACTACACCCGAAACAACTGAAACGCCCGCATCCGTCCCCGAGACCTCGCCTATACCAGCCCTCGCTATGTCTCCGGACCGCTCAACATCCCCTGATCTGACCATCTCCACTTTCGAGGAAGCCTTCGAGCTCTTCAAGATGGAGACCACATCCAAAAAAGAAACAATGAAGATGGTAAAACTTCTTCGTGAGCTCTTCCATAAAGGTGAGGTCTCGATTGAGGCCAAAAACCCTCCATCTGATTCACCCACTGTCTTGCCAGCGGTTCCAATCACAACACCGCCGCACCCCACCCCCACTTCTGACCCCCCACTCTCCCCACCAATAATTATCATCCCGGATACTCCAGAAATGGACTGGCAATCCTTTGCCAAAAATCGCAAAAGGGCTCTCCAACTCCAAGAAAGCCCCCCCCTCGTTCGCCCCCAATCAAACCCGAAACCAGCTGATGCCACTGTGACCCAAACCAGCAAAAGGATGAGAGGCCCACTCAGCCCTCCTCTTCCCGCAGCCCCCGCCCCACCTTCAAATATAGACGTACGACCTCTACTTCCAGTCAAAAAAGACCGCATCCCCCCCATCGTTCTTCACAATTCCGACAAGTACGGAGACCTGAGAGCCAAACTCAGGTCTCAAAACATCAACTTCTCCTCGAAGGTTCAGCCCAATGGTGATTTAAAAATCTCCACAAAACGCATCTTCACCGAACTCCACGGTGTACTCGATATTCGAGTCACAGTGGAGGAGCTGAACAAGCGCAAAGGCATGGGCCAGTGTCATCGATGCCAACAGTTCGCCCATTCCGCCGGCAACTGCCACGCCCCAGCCAACTGTGTGAAATGCGGTAGAACGCATCACACCTCTGAATGCAGGAAGCCCGCGGACACTCCCGCCACCTGCTGTAACTGCGGAGGCCCACACACGGCCAACTTCAGAGGCTGCCCACGCTTCCCCAAGAGCAACCTCCCTTCAATCGCTCCCCACCACCACTTCCAGACCCCGCAGCCCTTACGCCCCCTCATGGATGGCATCTACCAACGCCCCTCCACCAACGCCCCCTTATCGAACGCCCCCTCGGCAAACAACGCCATACGGCGATTCCCCAACGCCCCCCAGAGTGCATCGAAACCAGTCACTTCCAACGCGTCATACGCGAACGTCACAACTCATCGCCCCCTATTATCATCATCTACACCCCAAAACTACATATTGCCCGCCGCCCCCCCCCCAAATCGCGATCTCATTTTGAATAACTTAAAATCAGCCATCACCGAGGCCATGAACCTCCTCAACTACATCCAAGAACATGGCTCGCACCTATAAACCATCCCATATATCCGCCGCGTTCTGGAATGCAAACGGTTCCCTCAGAACACATAAACAAGAGGTCGAGGATTTCCTTCTCGAGCACAACCTGGACGTGTTGCTGATAACGGAAACGCATCTCAAACCGAGCTACCGTTACAGCATCCGTAACTACTACTGCTACAGAGACGACCGCCTCATCGGCAGAAAAGGCGGCACCGCAACTCTCATCAAAAGCACAATAGACCACTGCCACATCCCCTCCCCTTCCACCGTCAACATAGAATCCACATGCGTAGTGGTGAACACCGCCAATCACGGCCCTCTTAAACTTTGCGCGACTTATCTTCCACCTACCTCCCCACTTGTCGAGTCTGAATTGGACTCATTCCTCGCAGATAATATCCCCACCATCATGGCGGGAGATCTAAATGCTAAACACCCCTTCTGGCACAGCCGCACTTCCAACACTCACGGTAATAAACTTGACGAAATCTCCTCCCGGAAAAGATACTTCGTGGAAGGACCCACGTCTCCCACCCTCTATCCACTAATAGACAATCATCGCCCTGATGTCATCGACATCATTGTCCATAACGACATTCTCTATCAAACAGATCTCACGACTGTTCACCAGCTTCAATCCGATCACTACCCGGTATTACTTCAATTGACGGATGGCTTACCACCCTTCTCACCCTCAGCCCCTCCGCGACACACCACCTCGTGGAGCGATTTCGCTATTAACGTCGACAGCAGCATCAAAATACCGACAACCTTCCCCGACACGAACTCCATAGACGCCGCTATAAATGACTTCACAACCACCATCAAATCCGCTCTCACATCCTCTTCAAAAGAGAGACCAGCCGATAAACCCGAACTTTCCCTTCCTCCACATATCAAAATACTGATTATGGAAAAAAACAAAACCAGAAAGTTGTGGCAAAACACAGCTGTCCCCTCTTACAAAACCGACTACAACAGATTAGTCAAAAAAATCAAACACCTCCTACAGCAACTCCGCAATGACAAATGGTCAGACTTCGTCGAGTCTCTCGAATACAATGATGGACTCAAATGGAAACTAACGCGTAGCCTTAGAAATACGCCCTCCCGACCCAGCTCTCTTCAAGGACCAAATGGCCCCGTTTTCTCTGCTCGCGACCGCGCAGAGACCTTTGCTGACTCTCTAGCTAATATCTTCTCGCCAAATGCAGACCTCTCTAACCCCTCTCACTCAATAATGGTCGACAACGCAGTTGCCGACATATTAAATGAGCAAACCCCCCCCACCACAGACTTCTTCTCACCGTTAGAAATTCAATCTATCATAAAAAATCTCATCAACAAAAAAGCCCCCGGCCCCGATAAAATCAATAATCTCACCTTGAAAAAACTTCCGAAAAAAGCCATTTACGCCCTTACCGCCATTTACAATGCCTGCCTTCGACATAAATTCTTTCCAACCCCATTCAAAAACGCCGACGTCATCATGTTCCCTAAACCGGGTAAAAGCCACGTTATCCCTGAAAATTACAGACCGATCAGTCTGCTCCCGACTCTAGGTAAAGTGCTCGAAAAATTAATCCTAGAACGTCTCTCGTTAGAAACTTACTCACGTAACATCATCCCAGATTCGCAACACGGATTTAGGCCATTACACTCTACCAACCATCAGCTTCTTCGCGTTGTAGAACACATCATCAAATACTTCAGCTCCAAAGGCCTCACGACCCTCCTTTCACTAGACGTGGCGAAAGCCTTCGACACAGTCTGGCTCAACGGACTCATATTCAAACTGCACAAGTCAGGTATTCCCCTCAGACTAGTGCAAATCATCGCATCATTCCTTGAAAATCGCTCCTTCTCCGTCAAAATAGACGGTATAAACTCATCCCCTCGCCCCATTCTGGCAGGTGTGCCCCAAGGTGCACTGTTGTCCCCTATCCTGTATAACATATACACGAGCGATATGCCCCAATTTTCACGTACACATTGTATCACCGCGCAATACGCTGACGACACAGCCTTTCTCTCTTCATCGAAATATGAGTCCGTATCCCACAACAGACTGCAAGACTTCATTCCCATTCTGGAGCACTGGTGCACCAAATGGAAGATCAAAATAAATCCCACCAAAAGCACAGCAGTCCGCTTCTCACGCAGATACATCAAACCCATCAGAACTCTTAAACTCTTCGGCCAGAGCGTCCCATGGTCAAAACACGTAAAATACCTAGGCCTCACATTAGACAGTAGACTCTCGTGGCATAAACACGCCCTCAATATCAAATCAAAAGCTCACGGAACACTCAAATCATTATTTCCCTTGATCAGTAAATACAGCAAACTTAGCACGCGCACTAAACTCCACCTATATAAAGCGATCGTCAGACCGCAACTGACATACGCCCTTCCGGTCTGGGGCCACGCGAAGAAAACAACGCTACATCACATTCAGATCATTCAAAACAAAGCCCTCCGCATAATTTTAAAAGCACCCTACATCGTCCGTAATTCAAGACTCCACGCAGATACCAAACTACATACTATCCCCGAACATATGCGCGCTCTGGCCGAAAGGTTCTACAGCTCTATATCCCGTCATCCCAACCCAGTCATAAAAGCCTTAGATAACTACAACGCGAACACCAGTTACAGACACACTCGTCCGAAATCAATATTGCGAAACATCCCCCCGACCCTCCCCTCTTTAACTCTAATCGTCCCCCCAAATGACTTCCCGATTGTCACTCTGAACACCCCATCATCGATAATTCCTCCGGCAGACAGTTTACCCCCATAGGCAACCGCATTTTTCACCTTCAATAAACATTTTCTACACCTTAATATATTTATAAAAGTCACACACATTTCCCCACTCATTTACTTATCTACATATACTATATTCATTCTTATAATTTATTCACAATTCATTTATTTATTTTTTCATTTTTTTTTTTTTTTTTCACCCATTCAATATAAAACAGTGTGTGACGACACAAATTTATGTATATTTGTATTTAATATTATGTATATATCATCATATTTATATATGTATTTAATCGTTTATAATTTCTCATAATCATTCATAAAATCAAAACAATTACCACAAACCTATCCTTTCCCGATTCCCAAAAAGATCCAAAAATTTCCAATAAATATCTTAACAGTCAGAACTTATCCGATGAAGGAGTAAGGTGTCCTACCATCGGACCGAAACTCCGAACAAGCTATCCATCACTTGAAGATTCTGCTCTCTAAATAAGGAGAGCCCGTTCTTGAGAAGAGTCTGCTCTCTAAACTAGGAGAGTATGTTATTGAGGATAGTCTGCTCTTTAAACTAGGAGAGTCTGTTCTTGAGGAGAGTCTGCTCTCTAAACTAGGAGAGTCTGTTCTTGAGGACAGCCTGCTCTCTAAACTAGGAGAGTATGTTCTTGAGGAGAGTATGCTATCTCTCAAGTGATGGATAGCTTGTTCGGAGTTTCGGTCCGATGGTAGGACACCTTACTCCTTCATCGGATAAGTTCTGACTGTTAAGATATTTATTGGAAATTTTTGGATCTTTTTGGGAATCGGGAAAGGATAGGTTTGTGGTAATTGTTTTGATTTTATGAATGATTATGAGAAATTATAAACGATTAAATACATATATAAATATGATGATATATACATAATATTAAATACAAATATACATAAATTTGTGTCGTCACACACTGTTTTATATTGAATGGGTGAAAAAAAAAAAAAAAATGAAAAAATGAATTGTGAATAAATTATAATAATGGATATAGTATATGTAGATAAGTAAATGAGTGGGGAAATGTGTGTGACTTTTATAAATATATCAAGGTGTAGAAAATGTTTATTGAAGGTGAGAAATGCGGTTGCCTATGGGGGTAAACTGTCTGCCGGAGGAATTATCGATGATGGGGTGTTCAGAGTGACAATCGGGGGGTCATTTGGGGGGATGATTAGAGTTAAAGAGGGGGGGGTCGGGGGGATGTTTCGCAATATTGATTTCGGACGAGTGTGTCTGTAACTGGTGTTCGCGTTGTAGTTATCTAAGGCTTTTATGACTGGGTTGGGATGAAACTAGGAGAATATGCACTCTAAACTAGGAGAGTCTGCTCTCTAAACTAAGAGAGTATGTTCTTGAGAAGAGTCTGCTCTCTAAACTAGGATAGTCTGTTCTTGAGGAGAGTCTGCTCTCTAAACTAGGAGAGTCTGTTCTTGAGGATATTCTGCTATCTAAACTAGTAGAGTCTGCTCTCCAAACTAGGAGAGTCTGTTCTTGAGGAGAGTTTGCTCTCTAAACGACGCTACCCGAGAACAAATTGTCCATATTTTATTAATATTAGTGGTGAGGTGTATCACGGCTGAGATTATGTTATAAGATGAGCCCAGACATATTGATAGCTTCTTTCTCAAATGTTTTTCCATTACCTTTACATTTATGTTTATTTTTAATGTACCTTAAATATATATTTACGAGTACATACTATGTTTTCAATAAACCTGTATTTTAATTTTACATGTCAGCCGTTATACAGGCCTCGTAGCTTGTTCTGAGACAGCTGTCATACATCCACGAAACTCATATATTTATAAACAAATATATTTATTTTTCAACAGATCTAACCTGCAGCCACTTGTATGATTTGACAATCCTCTGAAAAAAATCTATAAGTAATATTGTATTGAAAATTTGAATTCTTTTTTATTTTCTCACTTTACTACGGGAGTATATCTGAGGTTGTGTGTGCATTTAGGTTTTAGACAAACTATTTATTGAGTTAATAATTGTATTAACTGTTCATTTACCATCATTTAATATTCCGAATATGTATTAATCTCAATTTAAAAAAAAATCTGCATTTAAATATCATTCCGAGCCATCGTCGTCTATATAAATATATTGCTGAGAAATACTTAAGAAAAGCCAATATCACTATTTAAGATTGTAAAATTTATGCCCGCATCCCAACTGGCGTGTCCACATTTTCAGAATACGGATAGCCTCCAGTTTTGGAATTCCCGTCAGGGTTAAGGGAAAAGCTTTCACTAAATACTTGGTCTGATGAATGACTTTGCAATCTCACAATGTATAAAAATACTCCATTGCCATTGAATCTCAACTGTGGCCTGTTATTTATTTTTAATTTATCTAAACTGACAGAATGAACTTCAAAAGATACGAAAAACAAATAACAATGCATACCATCACAATATTTCCCTGTAGGGGTAAGCAGAAAGGACTGAGTGGTAGACTTTTTCAATCTCGACATATATACCGTACCTCTTCTACACCGATACACTCGTATAACTCTAAAACTTCTCTCGGCAGTTACAATTATATTTAACAAAAATGTATTACAAACCATTAAGTCTTTTCCCTGTAAGGCTAGGCAGAAACGACAGAGCGGTGGACTTTTCGATCTCGACACATCGTTTACCTCTTCGAGAAATACATACATACCATCATGCTATTTCCATGTCGGGGTAAGCAGAAAGGATAGAGCGCGAGACTTTCCTACCTCGACATATATCTTTCGTTTCTTCTACAGTCATACACCTTCTCACACAACTCCTAAAACTTCTTGGAATTTCTACGTTTTCCTCGTTCAAAATATAATTTACTTGAATCAACCATATTTTCTTTGATCTTTCTTGATTTAGCCTCCCACTCACATTTGCACTATATATTTGTTTTGTCAATTTTTATTTATTCATTAGTTCTATATGACCAAACCATCTCAGAGTTTTTTCTTCATCCTATTAAATACATCTATCCCTAATCAGTCCAGGTTCGTATTTATCCCTAATCCCTTCATTTCGTATTCTGTCATACATTATCAACCCTTCAATTTTCTCAATGCACGCATTTCTACAGAATTTATTCGGCTTTTCTCAGCCTTTATCCACTTTCACGTTTCACTCTAAAACATTGAAATTGGTCTAAAATACCATTGTTGACTATCATATTAGTAGATTTTGATATTGTCCGATTAGAATATATATATGTTTTGATATCCCTTCAACTTTGATTCCTATCGCTACACGTCGTTCGGTACTCCTCTTAACTTATTAATTATTTCAGAAAATAATAGTCAAGTAACAGAATATACATTTTAAACAAATTTATTTATTTATTTTGTTTATTTATTCCTGCATTATATTGATATTTTTAAATTATTTTGTAGGCCTTAATTTTGTTATATGATGTGCTTTGAAGTTTGTTTGATTCCCGTTTTAATTTGAATTTTGTTTCGTATTTTTTGTAATAAAAATTGTTTTTTTTTTTTTTTTGTAAAGAAGTGTTTATTGGCGTATTGTGTCAGCACTTCAGTAAGCACACAGTCTTGCCAGTTAAAACCCAACGTTCTTATAGCAAGGAGATCAAAGTTCCAGGACGATCGGAAGCTTTAACCTAATGTAGCTTCTCGTTACAAAGAGCTTTTTTAAACAGCGTGCGCCATTTTTAAGCTGCTGAAAAGCGCTGTTAGAATTGATGATAAGCTAGAAGAAAAACTTTATCTTTGATGTTAAAAAAATCATAAATTTGAAGTGTTTTAGAATAAATTATTTATAGTTAAGGCATCAACATTGTAGAGGTTTAAATACTCGTACATTGTAATTTGTTTTATCAAACACTGTTGATTCCACTTTTTATAACGGTATAACCCTACTGGTTTCAAGGCTTTCACATCATCATCAGGGAAGCATAAACAAGAGTCTTCTGTGAGCTTCCCTGACGATGAGGTTAAAACCTTGAAACTAGTTGGGTTATACCGTTACAAAATGTGGAATAAACAGTGTTTAATGAAATAAATTAATGTTTTAGAATATTTAAAAAAAACACTGTTTATTCCACTTTTTATAACGGTATCACCCTACTGGTTTCAAGGTTTTCACCTCATCATCAGGAAAGCATACACAAGAGTATTCTTTGCGATTCCCTCTCTCCCTGGCTCCATCCCAACTCATTGTCTGCGAAGACTGTTGGGGTCAGCTCTCCTCGTCCTCAGGTTGTATGCTCTTCTATCCCGTACTACGTCCCCCAGGCCGTGCCTCTGCATCAGGTTATCTCTTTGCACCACCCATGAATTCCTTGGTCTTCCTCTGGTTGTTATTCGAGGAAGATCCATGGAGATTGCCTGGTTCACAATGTGATCGGGTGCTCTGCGTCCAACGTGCCCATACCATCTCAATCGCTTCTCCTCCATCTTGCTGTTGATGTCTGTAACACCCAGGCTTCCACGAATGCGTAAGCTTCTTATTTTGTCTCTTAGGGACACACCTGCTGACCATCTTAGCATGCGCATTTCAGCAGTTTCTAGTTGCCTAGAGTAAGAGTTATACTATACATCGTCCAGCACTTGGAGCCATAGAGGAGTGCGGGTCTGACAATCGTTTGGTATACTTTTCCTTTTAACTTTACTGGCATTTTCGGATCACATAGAACTCCCGTCATTGATCTAAACTTCATCCATCCCACACTAATTCTATGTGTTACATCTGCTGCACATCCTCCATCGCTCTGGATGAGTGACCCAAGATACTTAAAGGAGTCACAATTTGGTAATGTTTCTCCATCCATTTGCATTACGGGAGTGACAGCATTTGTGTTCTCGAATGGTAGGTACAGATACTCTGTTTTCTTTCTGCTCAGTCTCAATCCATTGTCCTCCAAGATTCTTCTCCATCTTTCCAGACTATTTTGCAGGTCTTCGTGATTTTCACTTATTAATACGATATCGTCTGCAAATAGTAGGATCCTTAGGAGAATGTTCATTTCCTGGTAAGTTAAATAGTCCATGACTAAGATGATCAGTAGCGGACTGAGTACCGATCCTTGATGTACCCCCACCTTTACAGGAAATTCTGGTGAAGTTCCCGAAGTGCACCTCACTTGCGTTGTCACGTTATCATCCATGTCCTGGATGGCAAGTACATACTTCTCTGGTACACTGTGGGCTCTAAGTGCTGCCCAAATTAGGCTTCTTTGCGATTCTCTGACGATGAGATTAAAACCTTGAAACTGGTAGGGTTATTCCATCACGAAATGTGGAATAAACAGTGTTTAATGAAGTAAATTAATGTTTTAGAATATTAAAAAAAAACACTTTTTATTCCACTTTTTATAACGGTATAACCCTACAGGTTTCAAGGCTTTCACCTCATCATCAGGAAGGAAAGCATAAACAAAAGTCTTCTTTGCGCTTCCCTGACGATGAGGTTAAAACCTTGAAACTGGTACAAAATGTGGAAAAACAGTGTTTCATAAAATAAATTAGTGTTTTAGAATATTAAAAAAATTCATAGTTTTGATATATGTCACACCTCTTTGCTATTTAAAAAAAACAATATTAGGATTTTCAGATTTCAATACATAAATCAGTTATAACACATTACCATCATATGAGGTATGACACTCCCGTTCAGCTCGGCCAGTTTCTTAAAGAGGCAGGAACTCTTTAGATCTCAGGGGTTTGTTGGGTTCCTTTGACTCTGAATAACTCTCTCTCAACTCTCGCAGGGACAGGCGACACAATTAAACAAAGTATAATTTGGAATGAAACAGTTTATTATATTATGGAAAAAAAAGAAAAAAAAATATAAAAAAAACTTGACGAATGTCAAGAAAAAAAAGTTTAAAATTGGCAAGAAAGACTGTGTTGTATTTAGCAAGGGAGATTTCAATAACAATTTGAAATTACTTTGATCGGTGGGTTTTAGCGTGGCGACGAAATCCAGCATTGAAATTAAAAGGAATAATATTCACCCATAATTAAAGATGGCGTCCTGGACTTCTGCGATATACGAAGAAAACTAGTCTGGCTGTCTTCCGTACAAACACTGTTTCTGGAGAGACGTCCTAACCGTGTGGTATCTGGAGGCACAAGTGAGCTCCTAATGAAATTTCTGGCCTTTTATACCCACTTGCGAGAAAGAGAAGCTACACGTACTCATTCTCACCTAAAATAATAGTTTCACATAGTAACGTCATAGACATGATACTTTATTTTTAAAAGACAATTGAGATCGGTGTCTCTTAGAATTCATCAAAAGGGTATATCGTCTAGACAGAATTTATTGCTTCCTTGAGCAATGGATTTTTTTTATGACCCTGCTTTTGTCTTCTCAGTCGTTTACCGCTGGCCTTACAATTTCCATCTTTACAAAACAGAATTGCATTTATTATAGACCCTTTTCCTAAACAAACAATGACCATGGAATTCTTTACAATCCGGAATGTAGTTTTACAACCCGAGCCGACCACCTAAGTTGGCGGTGTAATATTCCATTTGTATAACCAAAACAAAATTGAATTTATTATAGGCCCTTTTCCTAAACATACAATGACCATGGGATTCTTTACAATCCAGGATATAATCTTGTACTCCAAGGCGGTGAGCACTTAAGATAACCTTTTCTTTTATTGACTTAATCTTAGCGACAGTATTAAAAATATACTAAATTATTTTGTTTCGAGAAACATGTTTCAGGAAGCATGAAATGTTGGGAATTTAGTATTGGGGATGTGAACTATGTAATTTATCAAATACAGTCCTGACATATACTTGACCAAAAATTTGTAATGGCAACACAAGTGCTTCTTTGTATCCGAGGTTTGAGAACTTCAAAAGAGTGAAAAAAAACTGAAAGAATTGTGCTAATACAAAAGTTTGCGGAGGTCACGTAGAGAGGGTGAGCGAATTTACATGGGGAACACATAATCTGCCCACCATCAACAGGGGATATTTGACAGTCGTGGTCTAATGACCACGACTGTCAAATATCCCCTGTTGAAAAGAGCAAAACTTCAAGAGGAACAGATATTTAGGAAAATCGTTGGCGCATATTTTTTCCTTGTAGTTATTATTTGAACGTTTAAGAAAACATGTTTTTTTTTTTAATTTGTAAACAGTGACGTACCAATATGTAGAGACAACGAAAAAGTGACACAATTTAAGAAAAAAATTCATTTATTTATTTAACTTAGCCAGGTTGTAATATCTTTCAACCTATCACACTTAATTAAATAGATGAATATGCAGTACCGTTAAAAATATTTAAATGATTATTCACTAATATGAAACAACTGGTTTGATCTCCAGACCTTAATCTACGTTAAAGGCAAAAAAAAAACACCTGCGCCGCGAGTAATTTTCTTTTTCCCCTAGAAGCACTAAGTTTATATGTACCCAATAAATATAGCCGTGCAAGGAATCACCCTTTGTTCTACATACCAACTAACAGGACGAATATCATGGCTAAACACTCAGTCACGCGTGGCATAGAGATATTGAACCAACTGAATGACACTGTGGATATAGTCTCGGCACCGCCTAGCAGTATGGGAAGAATCCTGTCTGATATTCTTCCTAACGAATAAGCTAACGCTAGGAGCAGACCCTTTTTGTGTAACAGGAGAAATCCGTGTAAAGTGGATAAAAAAATTTTTTAAAAAAAAATGTCGGACCAAAAGTCCTTCGTCACCATTATTCTTTTCAATTCCATCTTCATCAGTATGTGACGTCGAACTTATAAAAAAGATGATTTCGATCTTCTAGTGTAGATCGCACTGGATGGGGACTTATTTTTGTCCCCCATAAAGGTGTGGCAGGAGGTGAGATCGAACTGAACTGATTATTTACCTACACAAAATTTATCAACAATATAGATAGTTAAAATAAAAGTGAGAAGATATCGTCAATTAAAGAAAAAAAAAGGAAATATAAATAGTCAGAGAAATCGTAAGAGCTGTATGAGAAGGTATATGAATGTAGAAGAGACAAAACACGTGAGTCGCGATAGTCTGGCACTCTCAACTTTTTGTCTGCCTCCCTGGAATCTGTTACATACTAATTACAGACTCGCTCCATCATTGGCATGTTTTAAAATCGACTGAAAAATCTCTAAATTTCAAGTCAGTAATATAACTTATTTCATTCCTGATTTTTCCTTTCTCTCCACCATCCCTAAATTTTTCATTTGATTTATATCTCACTTAAATATTCTTCTTCGTCTTCTTAGACTTTCTATAGACTCAAGAGTCTGTTACTGCAGGATTGTCCTCCTGTGATGCTGAGCTCCAGCTATCTCTCCATCGTTTCGGGGGTCTCCCTGGTGGACGCCGTCCATCTGGCACCCCATGCAGAGCTATGTATGGAATTCTTGTGGAATTCATTCTCTGTACATGTTGGTACCAGTATCTTCGACGCTGTCGTCTCCATCTGACCACATCTTGGACCTCACAGACCTCTCGGATTGTGGTGTTCCTTGTACGATCACGCAAAGTCTTCCCAGCACTAGCGCGCAGAGTTCTAATTTCCGTTGTCCTTAGCATACTTTTTGTACTGACAGTGTCCGCCCTCGCTTCGATGCCATATGTGAGGATAGGTCGCACACAGGTCTTATAAATGCGTACCTTGCTTAATTATTATCTTTCTTTATAAATTTTGGAAATGAAAATTATCATTGGCATATTTTTTGCAACCAATTAATTTACTTTTTTCTTGAATCTTCGAAAAGACTATAGTTTCACTTTGTGGTGCCATGTTTTATGTAAAAGGAAAAATAAGTAAATAAAACACTTATTTTATATTTTTGTGTTCACCACTGGTTTATTTTTGGGTTAACTACCGGTTTCAAAGACAACCGTCTTCATCGTCAGGTGAAGATAAACTAAATTGCTAAAAATACATTTTATTTACTTTTGTCTGGTTGGTTGGAAGAGTTTGCCGCCTAGCGATAGGACCAACATATTGTTTTTACCATGAGGCGTTCAATAAATAAAAAAATATATAAATAAGTGTCAACCAGACTAAAATCCTATTTTTTTTATAAAAATCTGAGATCCAGCGGGATTTCGAACATATTTTGTCACACCCCCGGGGCGCCGAAATCTCTGGATACACCTCTGATTGAGGCTATATAAGTTGATTGTATTGACCTATTCCGTTTAATGATACAAAAACACATATACTAGAACCGAACGGTATAAAAAAACTGCAAAGATGACAGTTAAAAACAGTATAGTACCAACGTTGATATATGTCGTGAAACGTGGACGAGGAAAAAGACTGAAAGGAGCCGAATAAAAGCTGTAAAAATACTTGCAGAAAGAATAAGTTATTAATTAGGTGACAGATTATTATATTTTGTGTTTTATTGCACTTTCATTCTACTCCGTATGACTTAAGGGGGTATTGTGTTCTAGAAAATTGAAAAAATCTTTTTTGTTTTGCATATTCTTTAAGTTTTGACCTTTAAAAATATGTTTTCAAAGGGAAATTTTTAAATTCTCAACATTTACGAAGTTAAAGCTATAAATGAGGCAGCAATTACGCCGCACCGGAATGACTCGGACAATAATCTCGAAACTTTAAACGCGTTTTTCTCGAAACCACTTTTTTCGACTTGGTCGACATAAAATCTCAAGTTCTATCCAACCGATTGCCTTCAAATTTGGTGTGAAATTTTGATAAATGTTTTTAGATCGTTCCTATCATTTTACTATTTAAAAAAAACTTAAAATTTGAAAAAAAGGGTAAAAATTAAAAAAAAAATTCAGACTGCTGCCATTTTATGATTTAAAAAAAAGTCTTTGGTACCAACCATAATAACATTATTTTTTATTAAGAAACTATGAATAATTTTTGTTTCAAATTTACGAAAAGGCTCTAATCATGTCGACTAGCTTACTCTCTTCTTTTTTCAACAGCTGATAACATCTTGAATTAAATATATATTTTTTTTAATTTTTTTTGTACATTCTCAAATCATAAATATACAAACTGTAAAAAAATGTCTATGAAAAATATTTTTAGTTTTTTTTTTATTTTGTCTGAAAAAACGCCCGAAATTCACCCCTGCAGAGTAGAACACCCCCTTAATGAATTATTGTTTATTTTTTTTACTATCACTTAATTGTAAAAACAATCTGGCGGGATTATCGCTAGGTGGTAATCTCTCCAACCAACCAGACAAAAGTAAATAAAACAAGTTACATGGTCACAAAAACAGTCAAATGGTTTTTATGCCATATAGAATGAAACTAGTATGCAGTTTCATTCTATACGACATGTTCTATATGTCATATAGAATAAAACTACTTAGTGCCTATTTTACTTCAGCCATTCATATACATAATGCAAAGTAAAACTAAAATAACATTAATCAAAAGGAAAGGAATGGATGATGGAGAGGAAAAGAAAAGGAAGGGATGGTATAAAGGAAAGGAAAGTGAAGGGATGGTGGAGAGAATATCAAGAATAAAACACGTTATATTATTGACTAGAAATTAAGAGTTTTTTCGTATGCTTCTTAAAGCATGCCAAGGATGCAGTCTCACATTGGTTTGTAACTGGTTCCAGAGTCTCACTGCATCGACAATAAAGGACGATGTAAAAAAAGAAAAGCGGTGAACTGAGAAGGCCAAGAAACAATCTTTGTTTGAGCGTAGTGCTCGTCCATGATCAAAAAGATGCTGAAAATTTACGACGAGATAAGAAGGGGCGGCAGGACAGTTAAGGATATTATACAATCGAGATATTATGTGAATTTGACATCAACGAGTATTTTTAACTTTAAACCATTTCAGTACATTCTGGTATGAAGTGATTTGGTCGTACTTTCTTATTACTACGTGGTAATCTCTTCCAAGCAACCAGATAGATTATTAAAGAGGCTTCGATGATAATCAGACAAATATTTTTTTCTAAAGTGTAGTTAATAAGTCCATGGATAATGATAGTTTTAATAATAAAGGACATTTTATAAAGCACCATTTACAGAGTAAACTCTTGTTTGATTCGAGATTCAACCCCACGATTTTTAATGGATTAAGAATATAACAAAATAAATATATATGTAAGTTGAGTATAAAGATAAGAAAGTGGTGGCTGCGGTCATTAGATATTTCCGCATTTGTATGTGTAAAGAATAACTTATTTGGTAAGAAAACCGTGGAAATTTTCCAAGAGAAGATGATCTACAACAGTGTTATACAACGTTTTTTTTGTGCTATGCCCCATCTAAGCCTTTCTAAAATTCTTACGCCCCCCCCCCCTCTACGTAACGATGACGCGACAAAGCGATCAAAATACGACTAAACTCTGAACGAGTCAATTTTCGAAATGCCCCCCTTAAAAATCAAATTGCCCCCCTGTGGGGCATGGGCCCCACGTTGGGAAACACTGATCTATAACAAAATCGAACCACAATAGTTTTAGGTGTAGCATAGTGTATGTTTGTAGTTCAAATAATATCATTGTTTTTGACAAGATCTCCCAAAAAGAGTTGTCTTCAAGAGTTCCCTAAGTATGTACTCGTATATGCAACTCATATCTCTTATATTTAGAGATAGGACTTTCCATATAACAGGACCAGCAAAGGCATTTAGAGACATTCCACGCAACAGGACCAGCAAAGGCAAAAGTCCCGCCCTGTTGAACCGATTCGGAACAGTCAATTTTATTCGACGATCACAAAATGGACCACAAAGTTATACTTCTTTCCGAAAGAACATCTGTCAGACACAGAGTCAAAATATATAATAAACATTTTATTAAACGATTTGAATACAAAAAGACGAATTACGAAATTAATTCGTTCGTGACACTTAAATAAAGTAAAAAATAAATAAATAAATACAGGTTTATTGATAGTTTAGGAACTATGTTCCTTAAAGGAGAGATAATGATGATTTGTTGATAAATAAAACTCGTTTTAGATCGCAATGCGGAAAGAGAAATTTTATTGGTAGACGTAGGTATTTATATCATTCTTGAATGTGTGCGGGAATGCGCTCGCGATACGCCGCCGTCTCGTTTCTGCATTCGCAATACGATTAATGTCGTATGTAGGTATCATTCAGATTTAGGAACTGGCGCGACAGATGTGCTGCCCTCTCGCTCTAACATGGAATGCGCTCCACGCCTGACAATGAGTTGAATGACCGGCGTGTGGACCTTGTACTTGTTTGTTTTGAATTGTCAAGGTATGCAAAGGTCGTGTCGCCGGTCATTGACCGAGCGTACGAACGCCACAATAGCAACATAGTATGTACATAATACATTTAGACACATTTCAAGAACACATTTAAAAGATAATACATTAAAAAACAGAAGCTATCAAAGGGTCTGGGCTCATCTAATAACATCCCCCCGGCCAAGATACACCCCACCAATATAGGGCGAACCCAGCCACGGGAACACCATATGTTTTTTAGCCCACACACTTAAGCCAAGACTTTGTAGAAGTAGACTTGTGTTATATTACAATATTTATGAATTCCATATATCAGACCACCAATAATCCTCCATTGTCTCTACATGAGAGTGTGTGGATATTATCCCTGGCTTTATCCAAGTGTCTTCTTACTGGGGATGCTGAGTTACAGATCATTAGAGAGGGGAAGATCTTTTCGATTGGGTGTCCACTTTTTTGTTTGCTCAGGGATGATTTAGTTAATTCATCCATCCTGAACAGTCATGGTTTGTTTGTTCTGGATAATTATTTGAGACACCATAGATTGTTCTATTTACATGAGGGGACAAACTCTAGGGGACGCCCACGCCGAGAGTACCTGGAGGACCTGTTGGTGGACGTGCGCTGCTCAACATATACAGATTTAAAAAGAGCCGCACAGGACAGGGGGGAATGGAGGAGAAGAGTTGAAATTGCTGCAAACCAGTCTTAGGACTGCAACCACGGAGAGAGAGAGAGATTATTCTATCAACCTATAGGTCGAACCAATCTGCCTTTGGAGATGCCGGCAGGTAGATCAATCACATTTTTACAGTGTGTATTTCATGTATTGCTCAGTTATTTCAGGAAAAATCTCTTAAATTTAATGTAGTACTTGAAATAATTTAATATTTTTAAATGTTATGTTTTTTCAAAGTGTTTAAACCCTATACAATGCGCGATTTTTTTTATTTCAAAAATAAAAATTTATTTATGCATTAAATGTGTACTGGAACATGAAAAATACAATAAAACATTTTTTTTTGTTTTTATATATTTATATCAAAAAAAAAAGAGTAAGGTTTATATATGAATCACTGAGCATTTGTAAGTTAATTATATGATATAAATGAAATTATATATTTTACTTCACATATTTTACACGTATGCACTAAAGAATAAAAGAAAAAAAAATAATATTACCTTGATCACCAATAATAAAGTAATTTGATTGCAAACTGGAACAAATCACAAAAGTCATCTACGAGCAACAAGTCAAACTTCAACTGCCAAATTGACCGGTAAAACAGTTTTCTATTAAACCTATGTGGTTTTAAAGCATGGAGATTATTGTATCACATTTGTAACAGCACATGAGTTGTTGTTTATACCACTCAACACAAAAATATTCAGAAAAAGTTTGGTTGATTCATATGTGCATCATGGCGCACTGTTTGGTTAATGTAACAATTGTTTTTAACCAAGTAAGTCTTAAAATGTTGAATAATTTATACACTTTTTTTTATACTTGATCTATTTGGTCCTTGTACGAATTAAGGAAACGTGTTATGTGCAAAGGACTTGAAAAATGTAAGTTCAATTAATGAATGGAATTTAAATTGTTCAATGCTGACCACTGTAGACGTTTTCTGGAGACGTGCAAGAGCTACACAACCTAATACTAGACGCTGTAACCCGTTTGAAAAAAACACATTGGGCGTGAGGGCCAAATATAATAAAAAAAGTTGACATTCTCAAATTGTATGGGTCTGGGTTTGTTGATTGTCACTTATCGTGACCCCAATAAACGAAGAGTTTGTCTAGTGAAAAAAAATGAGGAATTTAGTATTGGAAGGATACCTACATATGAAGAGGACGCACGGTACGAAGAACGCGTAGTATGAGTGAAATCAGTGTTGTTACATTTTCCAGATGATGGAATTTTTATCCACAAGAGGAAAATAAATCAAGTTTAGGTTTTTTTTTTGAATATCAAACAGAAAAAATCTGTATTTACAAAAATAAAATTGTCACTCAGAAACCAGATTGAAAACCAAAAAATCTTTTGTGATGTCCCATAGCAATGGTTCCCAATATATTTTCGCAACCACAATTGAAAATAGAAATAAATCTAGAGTTCTTGTCACTCATTGCTTTGACCTTTAATATTTCAGAGATTTATTTAATCAGGCTTGAGGCTGAGAATTTTTTTATATTTTTTTAATGATCTTATAATTATCATCGCCATCCTGTCATGTAGCTCATGGCTGAGCATCGTACTTTCCATGATAGATTCTGCCAACTCTTTTTCATTTAGCCCTGCACTTCGCGGTTTGAACGGAAGTTGTTAAGGATAGTCCAGTTGCGTCTCTCACTTGGTCAGTCCAACGCATTGTGATTCTTCTTCTTGAGCGTCGTCCTTCCACGCTTCTAGTAACCACAAGCTTCTCCAAACTGTATCCTTGGCCACGAGCAATTTGCCCAAAGGGAGGATTCGTCGAAAGCATATTATCGACCATCTATCAGTTATTCTCAGTTCTTCGAGAATAGAGGCGTTAGTTCGCCTTGCGGTCAATGCATCTCGAACCATTCTTCTCCAGCATCACATATCAAATACATAATTTCCATAAAAGAAAAAAATATTAACATACTCTGCGCAATGGTGTTCAAATGTTTCTATTCGTCTTTGACGACGACCAGTTAACAAATATTTCTGTCCAGTGAAAAATGTTTATTTTAAATCAAAATTATGCAAACTCTGCTAGGTTATTTTTGTAATTAGCGATAAAAATCATTTTATTATGTATTAAAACGTCGAATAATCAAATGAAATATAAGTCCTGGTCACTCGCTTTCCATCACGTAGAATAATCGACGCGCTCATTATCCCAATATTCGAGTATGGTGATTGCATCTATGGACCGTGCCTTCTAAGGAGAACCGAACGGAAATTGCAAAGATTGCAAAATGCTTGCTGAAGGTATTGTTTTAACGTTCCCCTCAGAGGACACATCACCCCTTTTTTGAGAGCTTTTAAAATTATTGACATGAAACAAAGACGGTTTCTTCACTTAAGCGTACTCATGCATAAAATTACCAGTTCAAAAATGCCACCTTATCTCTTCGAAAAACTGAATTGGTCTAGAAACTTTCACGGCTACGAGACTAGAGGCAGAGAGACTCTTTTACTTATCCCAAACCATAACCTAACACTGTTCAGGGGATCCTTCTCATACTCAGCCAGCAAATGCTGGAATGAGTTGCCCCAGGCCTTGAAGGAGCGGGTGAATAGTTATACCTTCAGAGATGCTCTAAAGCGTTATCTTCTGGGTGGTTAATGGGTTTCTCAGTGGTAAATGGGTCTCTTGTTTGCTTTTCTTTTCTTGTTTTCTTTCTTTACTCTCTTTTCGCTGGTGGTGAATCGAGGATTGTGCATACGTGTTTGTGCGTCATTTCCTCATTAATTCTTTTAAAACTGCTTATCTATTTCAATGTATTACTGCCTAACTATTTCAATGTTGTCTCCACTATCTTACTTCCCATTTGTCATTATGTAAAATTTGGACTCCTTTGAGGCTTTTCTCTTCTTTTTTTTTCTTTTTTTTCCTCGTTCTTGCTGACAGTTAACCTGAGGTGGTATATGTGGGTTTACTTTCTATTTTGTTTTCTGCCATACGTTTTTGTTTTTTTTCTTTTTTCTTTTTTATTATATTTATTCTTTAATCTAGATATGCGGGGGTGTGGGATGGAAGCACCCTGATGCCCTTGCGGTCGGGCTCGCCCTACATTGGTGGGGTGTATCTCGGCCGTGGGAATGTTTGTGGGATGAGCCCGGACCTTTTGGTGTACTCTCTCTTGAATGTGTTTTTTCTGTTTTTCTTTTTTTGTCATCTACTATATTTATTTTTTTGTATATATTCCTGTTTCTACGTGTCTAAGGGTGTGGGCTGAAAAACATCTGGTGTCCCCGTGGCTGGGTTCGCCCTATATTGGTGGGGTGTATTTTGGCCGAGGGGATGCTATTAGATGAGCCCAGACCTTTTGATAGCTTCTTCGTCTGATGTATTGTCTGCAATTTAAGTGTTTTTAGAAATGTTATTCAGGTGTGATCTTGTACATACTATGTTGCTGTCAATAAACCTAATATTTTATTTTTTTAAGTGTTAAATGAATTTTAAAAAGTATTGTTTTTTTCTTTCTTTTAATATATGACCCAGAAAGGTCACTATTTTTATTTTCATAAATGACGTTCTTGCCTTTAACCCAGAAACTATATAATCTGCTTAGCTTTTTTTCTGTTTTTATTTGTTTTAATTTATACTGTAAATGTTTACAATTAAATAAACAAAGCCTTCCCCTGCCTAACTAGGCAAATGTCCACCCTTAGGCAGGGAGGTTTAGCAAAGCGAAATAAAAACATAATAAAATATATATAGAACTTTAATAAATATAAGAAATTCCACCGTAATGAACATTACACCAAAAAAGAACTTTTAAATTAGAAACGCTTATTTTACAAAGGATCAATTATTGATTCGTAGACACAAAATAACACTCACTATAGTTCGGAAAATGTAGGATGAGTCCTGTGACAGCTCACAAATTGGCCCCAATACAACCTTGTGTAATGTATTTACCTAAATAACTTGCTTTTTATTAGAATTGAGGCTTATATTAAAGTTGATAAAATAATTAAAATTACTTAACATCGTTACAAGGTTGTATTGGGGAAAATTTGTGAGCTGTCACAGGACTCATCCTACATTTTCTGAACTATAATTCACAATAAACAAGGAAAAGGACAATGCACGTAAAATACTTCTTCATTGAAGTGCATCACCGCGTCATAACGGAAGGTCGTCTGTTCGAACCCCGCGCGGTGCTGCTTCCCTCGAATGATACAAGATTATTTTTTTACAAAGTATTCGGATAACAAGGATACCTATGACTTTCATAATAACATATCTGTTCTTAAAAAAATTATAAAAAAATTCCCGGTGTGAATTGATTTTCTAACTGCGGTGTGCCATCAGAACCAGTATAGCGGTGTCGCTGGGGAGTTTTCTGGTGAGCAACGACTCACTCCTTTAATGAAAAAAAAAAACCAAACCACTACACATTTTTACTTTACAACCCGAATGTCCAAACCGTTAGAAGTGTGTTTATCGGTACCAGTTCGAACATAATTCAGTCTTGTTTGTGCTCCCCTGAAGATGAGGTGAAAGTCTTGAAACCGGTAGGGTTATACCGTTACAAAAATTGGAATAAACAGTGTTTGATAAAAACAAATTACAATTTCTTTAAACCACCACAACGTTAATGCCTTAACTATAAACAATATATAGTAATTTGTTTGGCGTATAGCTTTTGACAATATATTATTGCAGTCTGACGAAAGATTAAGTCATGTTTTGTTCTTCAATGATCTCTCGTCAATTTCAAAATACTGATAAGTTAGAAAATAATCTTATGACAATAAACCCGCTATTTGTTATATTTCGCAATATATTTCTTAAATTAATAAATAAAAAATAGTCCTTTGTGTCCCGCATCTAACTTCTAACCCCCCTTTCAGGGTGTCTCCAATCCATCACTTGGGAATCAGTGTCCTATACAAATAAGTTTTAAATTGGAAAGGTTGCCAACATATATGTATGTTAAAAAAAATATATGAAAATACTAGTATTTGAACTATTCCCAATAAATCTTATTTCGTAGATTTGGACGTTCGTAGATTTGATACTTTAAATTTTCAATTCGGAGAAATTCTATTAGAAAAATAAAATGAAACGCTTGGAGAGTTATATATTTTATTTTATTTTAATTTTATTTTATTTATTACACATGCGACAATTTGCGAAAAAACAACAGGTTGTTTAATTTGGACGTACAATTTTAATGGATCTGGGTTTGTTGCCTTTCATTTGTCGTGTACCCAGTAAATTAGGCTTTTGCCTGTATCTCACTGAGGATATTTAGCATAAAAAAATCGATACTTCTTTCCGATTTTCGATTACACAAAAGCAAAACCCCGTTGCACATTCTCATTAACCTGACAAACAGTGACACTCAATTACAACTGGAAACACGATGCGAAATCAAACTCCTCACACATCATCACTCCAGAAAGACCAAAAATGTTCATCTCATAATATACCGCACATAATCATAAAAATAAAAACAAAAATATACAGAAATACAAATATAAAACAACAAAAAGAAACCCACACAAATATTTTCCACACGTCATTCATCCTGAAAGCCCAAGTACTCAAACTCCTGTCGCAATAACAACCACGCTCTGATCGACTGCCAAAATTGTTTTCCTCCCTTTACCTTTGTCCCTTATTTGTTTACTCAGTGACAGGTGTCTCACCATACAATGACGTTTTCAAACTAAAGATGAAGTTTAGGTACTGGGCTATATCGTCGTTCGTTCGTTGCTGGGCTTCGTAGTCGAGAATTTCCTCGACATTCCAACGTCAACTCAGTTGGAAAAATAAGATGTGCAATGGAGTTTGTGTCTCTATTTTCTTTTATCTCCACTTTTGAGTGAGTAAACCGTTGAACACCAGCAAAGTCACTGATCACACCACTGTAATGGATTCGATGGCACACTTAAAGTTAGACAATCGAAATACACAGACATGTTTTTTAAAGAATAGATATGACCGAAGTCATAGGAAGAAACACCTGTGTTATTTGAGGGGAGTAGCATAGCATGGAGCTCGAACCGACGAACTTCCGCAGGGAATCTCACGGTCATGCACATCAAAGGCTTCAGGTTAAATGCAGTGTTTGTAAATAATAAAATATTTTAGTAAAAATCTCCTAAAAAGGCTGTCTTTAAGTGCTTCCCAAAGCTGCGCACGCCATGCATAACACTGTAAGGCAGAACACAGTTTCAGCCTTAACAAATACCCTACTCTGTTGATTATAAATTTATTAGGCGAAGACAAAATCGAACTCAAAATTTTACCCATGTTCGAAGAAACATCTCTCAGACATAGGTTCAAAGGATATTTAGCGGGATGCTTAATTTGATACGTCGTGATGATTTTGATTTGTTTGTATTTAAAATAAAATACGTCAATTCAGGAATGCGATAAAAGTGAGAGTGAATAATCGATAAATAGTAAACAGCGATGAATGGTCAAGTGAATAATAACAAGTGCCTTTATTCATCGATAAGTAGGTATATATATATAGACTTTCAGAACGGGACGCGTGACTGCGTCCGCGGTATATCTCGATCTCCCTCCTGCGCGTGCTGAGGTGGTCGCAAGCGCTGCGGATACTACAGTGGGTAGGATATTTATTGTCGAAACGTCGAGACGGCGTGATATGTTCTCTTTCTACCTTGGAATGCGATGTAAATATTATTTGCGTGTAAACAGTGTTGACGTTTCTGGTATGTGACAATTGTAGATATCCAGAGGTTGATTCATCGTTCGTTGACCCTGCATGTTGACAATATTTAGGGACGTGGGTACCCTACAGATACAATGGAAGCATTTAATTAAGGGACTTGAATATAAGGAGACAAATCTTGAAATCAATCCGTTCACGACACATGAACCGGTGTAGACATTTTAATAAGAAACGAGCTTTGATGGAAAACCAGGACAAAATGAAGAACTGAAAAGTTCACACATCTACTCATCCAAGTTCTTCACTTTGAACCATTATTCGATAGACGAAACCAAGTTTAATCTGAACGATGTTCCTCGGAAGATCCAATGCGAAGACAACGGGAGCTGAGAATAGGCACCAATTCGTCTCAAAGTTTCCTTTTGTTTCCTCATATAATTATGAAACTTTCTCTCGAGTTTTCTATCAGAAAGTTGGAAGAAACATTTGTAAGATACGGTATAGCACGGCATTTCTTAGTAAGTGCTTTAAGGGAGTATCAGCACTCTCTAAGTATGAGGATCAACATGTATCAAGTAAATATATATTTATATATATAGTTATAATTATATGAAAAAATACACACTTATCAATACGTGCGGCGAATATTTGGAGTCGTGAAGAATTCTTGGTGAAGTATTGTTTGCGATAAATTGTGGTTAAAGAATCGTGGTCGAATAATTATGGTCACAAAATTGTCATCAAAGAGTTGTGGGCGGAGAATTGTATTCGAAGAATTGTAGGTGGAGAATTGTCGAATAATTGTAGTCAAATAATTGTGGTTGAAGAATTGTGGACGATGAATTGCGGGTGAATAATTGTAATCGTAGAATTTCGATTGAATAATTGTGTGTGGAGAATTCTGATGTGTAACTAGTACACTTCTAAAAACTTTAATATCTCCATAAACATAATAAATACTGGGTTCAGATTTTAGGTATTCCTCCGTAATACATTTACGCATTGAATGAAAAAATAATATGAATAATAATTAGCACGTATCGGCTACATCAGATATATTTTGTTATAAATTGGGAATAAATTCACCGATACAATCAAACGTGTGCCAGTGTGTGACGTTGGTATATTCATTCTAAAAAACCGCTATGGGTGAGGAAGCGATGCTATTCAAGTCTCACTCACACTCTACATCGGTATATTGGAACGTTAGAAATATAATCTCAGTTCGCTCGCTTCAGTAGCTTTCGGGCAGTCATTTAAGGTGGTCTCTTTGCCCGTTGTGTGATAGTCGTTGATGTTTTTTTTCATGTTTTCAGCAATAAAACTTCAATTATTATCACTTTTGACTTCAAATTTTATTCATTTAAGCTCAGTAGCTCTCGGAAATCTATTTGAGGTGGTCCCTTCGCCCATTTTTTTAACGTCGACCGATGTTTTTTTCAGGTTTTCAGTATTATCATTTTTGACTTCAATTATTATCATTTTTGACAAAGTCAATTAATTTAAGTGGTATGCTATGAATATTATTATTTTTCCGATTTTAAATCGCTCATTTTTACATATGTATTGATGTGTATTGAATATACAGCACCGGAACGCGCGTTTTTTTTTAAGTACAGGAAAGGAAAGGTTAATTCCTCTTTATATAACGGTATAACTTTACCGGTTTCAAGGTTTTCACCTCATCACGAGTGGAGTACAAACAAGTCTTGTTTGTACTCCACTCATGATGAGGTAAACATCTTGAAAACCGTGAGACTTTACCGTTATATTAAGTGGAATAAACAATGTATGACTTAATAAATTACAATGCAGTAAAACACAAAAAAATATACGTAAATCAATTATGGAAAAAATCTGCAAGTTAAACTAGTCTAGAAAAAAATACAAGAATATTCATAAACACTTTTGATGACATACACTTATTAACCTTAATATATTCTGAACAATAGTGAAAAGGTTTTGACATTGAAAAAAAAACACGTAACTCACTTTACTCGACCTCAAAATGTAGATTATAACAGCATTTTTCTTTTATTTTAGAGAGAATTTTAATTTTTAATGGTCCATTTCGTAAAAATGGCTGGAAAAAAATACTGCCTCAATTTATTTTATGAATTTCGATAAAGGCATTTTTACTGTACAAATTGGAGATAACGTAAATTAAATATTTTTTCATTTTAACTCGTGTTTGTAATCATGTTTAGTTTTTATTTTTTTTTTTATATTAAAAATTGAAGTTTACAAAAAAAAATTGTTTATGATACAGGTGGAAAGAAAAACGTCTGAAAAACATCAAAATAATAATGTTCGAAATCAAAAGACACGGTGAAAGGGAAAATAAATGCGATAAATGGATGAACAATGAAGTATTGTTGCAGTTTCAGAAATTCGGGATGAAAGAGTTACTAGATATATTGAACGGCGTATAGCGATAGAAAAGCTAGTCAATGGGGCACTAAATCATGCATTTTTGAACCGGCGAGTAACGAATTGTACTTAAATGATAGGTCACAACAGTATTCTAGTCCCAACTTTATTTATTTATTTAACACTTTTATTGCAAATACAATCTAGTGGGATTATTGCCCGGCGGCAATCTCTTCCAGCCAACCAGACACAAGTAAATGAAGCAAGATATGTGGTCGCATAAATCATTCAAATGACTATCCATCCCCACGAAATTCATAAACACATACGTGAGCATATGCCCACGAACCCCACAAAGACGGACAATCACCCGAACATTATTTTTCATATAAAGTGAGATATCATCAATCAAAAAGAAAGGAAGGGATGGTGGAGAGGAAAGGAAAAGAAAAATCAGGAAGGAAATACGTTAATTTTCTGACTAATGTATGAAGGGAAACATGGACGTGATAAGAGACTAAAAGGAGATGGAGAATCGCTGTAGAAATGCGTGCGCTGAGAAGAATAGATGGGGAAATAATGTATAATAGAATATTTGGAAGAACAATGTATGACAGATTAGGGTTTAAATGCAGGCTGATGTATGAAGTATGAATATGGAATTAAGAGATTAGAGGTGAATATGACATTTTTGTTGATATATTAGGTAAGATCATGAAGAACAATTTGAGATGGTTTGGGCATGCAAAACGAATGAATGATGAAATACTTACAAAATGTATGTACAGGGCATATATGTAAATTGAAGGCATGGTGGAGGAAAACTAAGTTATAGTACCCGGCGGTAAGTAATACACATCGGGCTTAAGAAAAAGAGCGTCGGCCATAATCGGCTAACTTTAGGTTTGTAGAGCGTCATCTCTGTCATTCGACACGTGTTTCGTTGCGATTTTTCAGTCATTGTCAAGCGACAGAGACGACGCTCTAAAAATCCGAAGCCTACCGATTATGGTCGACAGTCTCTTTGTTAAGCCCGATGTGTATTACTTACTGCCGGGTACTTGTAAGTGTCGTTGGTTCAAGTAAATTATATTTTGAAAGAAAAAAAAAAAATCAGGAAAATCATAGGAGTGGTTTGAGAAGGTGTTTGAATGTAACTTGCTTTATTTTCTTTTGTGTGGTTAGTTGGAAGAGATTACCGCCTGCCAATAAGTTCACCAGATTTTATTTGCAATAAAAGTGTTAAATAAATATGTTACATGTAAGTGAGGTGAAATATATATATGTACTCGTAGTTCTAGGAATATCTGGCGATATCTTCTCTTTTCCTACTCCGATAAGGAAACGGCGTGAAGGAATGAATTAGACTCTCGAAAAGTACGTGTTCATATAACATCATAAATTTTGATAAGACTTTCGAAAAGTGCGTGTTCATATACCATCAATTTTGATAAGACTTTCGAAAAGTGCGTGTTCATATAACAGCAATTTTGATAAGACTTTTGAAAAGTGCGTGTTCATATAACATCAATTTTGATAAGACTTTCGAAAAGTGCACATGCACTTACCAAAATTGATGTTATATGAACATTCATATAACATCAATTTAGGTAAGACTTTCGAAAAGTGCGTGTTCATATAATATCATTTTTGATAAGACTTTCAAAAAGTGCGTGTTCATATAACATCACTTTTGATAAGACTTTCGAAAAGTGCGTGTTCATATAACATCACTTTTGATAAGACTTTCGAAAAGTGCGTTACATTGTAAAATTTTACAATGTAAGTAAATCATACAAAATAATAATCAGATGTTTTTATTTAACGAACAATTAAGAAACATAATACCTGACATACATAATGAAATTGAATATTTTAACTGTATTTAATGATATGAGATTTATCCTAAAAACTTACAATAAGTGACATACATATGTAATTCACAAAATGAAATGAAACATTATAATTATGATTAATGAGATTTATGTAGCTGTAACTTTCCACTGACAATTGTTTGCAGTTGTGGATCATGTTAACTAGTGAAAATTATCAGCAGCGACTTCAAATGCTCATCAGTTAATTTAGATCTGTAAATATTTTTTTGTATATTTCATTTTTGAGAATGTTTTTTCACAGAGATAAGTAGTGCCGAAAGCGGAAAAAAGCCACTAGCAAATTTATGCAACTCATCAAACTGTGTGAGTGGAAGACTCTTATAAAATTCCAGCAATTATGATTTTATATATTTTTCTTTAAAAATATCACTACACCAACCGTAAGTACCAACCAAAATTGCGAACGGAGCGAAGTCCGCCCCCGCACCCTGCGCCATAGATATCTCACTCGCCGGCTAGTCCCAATACGAAAATTTGCACGTAATTAAAAAATTCAGTATGTTCGTATGATG
>CATKWJ010000773.1:0-29832 GCA_949825065.1 Odontocerum albicorne
GCTCCTTCTGATTACCACTTGTTTTGATCGATGACGCATGGCCTGTCTGAGCAGCACTTCACATCATATGAAGATACCAAAAATTGAGTCGATTCGTGGATAGCCTCAAAAGATGATGATGATGACTGACGCGGTATTCGTATGCTGACAGAAAGATGGGGAAAAGTAGTGGCAAGCGATGGGTACTACTTCGAATAAAACATGAGGTTCCGTTCTTTCACAATAAATGCCCATTTTTTATAAAAAACGGCGGAAACTTATTTGTACACCTAATATATATATATATATATATATATATATATATATATATATATATATATATATATATATATATATATATATATATATATATATATATATATATATATATATATATATATATATATATATATATATATATATATATATATATACATATGCATATAAATGTATATATTATGCATTACTTCTTCGAACTATCCCACAAGGGAAACGACGTGATGATATATATGTAAGTGTACCAATCAATCATAACTTTATACGTAGTGCTGGTATGGTGGATAGCGGACATATTATCCAATTTGGCATATTGGTTAGGCCTCGGCCACACAGGTAGGAGCTTCGCTTGGTGCTTAGAGCTACGCTCCGAGCTAGGTGACATATCCTAGCGAACCAACGCACCCCATACTATCGCAATGGCCACACTGCACGCTTCGCGCCACGCTACGTGACTATTATAGTCACCTAGTCTATTTGTCACGTAGCACCTAGCTTACCACTAAGCGAAGCACTTCGGTGTGGCCTTAGCCTTAGGATTACCGATCGATTTTCGAATTATAGAACCCTACACAGGAACTTACTTCATACAAATTTCTGCATAATACAATATTTATACTAAATAGTTTTCTAACACGAGTAGTTAAAAGTATCTAGGGGTAATAATACTTGATTACTTAAACAGTGCTAAATAAGCTTTATTTTATTATGACTTTTTACGGTTACTTTTATTATGGTTATGACCAATATTTTGTTAATTTTCAATTTTAACAGCTGTTCTTGCTTGAAAGATTTATGTTTCTTGGTAGAAATCTAATCACTCAATCATCAGTTGAAATAAACTAGTTTTATCCATAAATGTAGTACAGTTCAAATAACGTTTTGATTCTTCTTTCTTGTTTTTTTGTCCTTCAACCATCAAGATTGTACTTCGGCATTATACAGCCATAAGAAACATTCTTGCAAAAAGAACATTTGAAATATTAACAATTTACTCGTATTAATTATTTTCACGAATTCATATGACTTAACGGAAATTAGACATTCAACATATGTGAATTAAGGAATTTAATTAAATAAAAGTTTATCTCAAATTAATGTTAAATCAAATTTAAGTAAAATACTAAAATCATGTTTTACTTTAGATTTTGTTTGTTTAATACAGGGTGAAACGAAACTAACTCCCACATTGGAAAAACTATAATTTTTTATTTCGAAATTTACTTTAATTTTTCTAGTTATGAAGTAGAATAGTGAAAAATCAATCGTGAATTATACACGCTATAACAACGTGAAGAAGTTGTGACTATTTTTGTTAAAAAATAAGTCAGTCCTGCTCACAAGTCAGTTGTGCTCACTTAATGGGAACATCAAAGAAGACGTCGTAATCAACCAGAGCCTGATAAGAAAATAATTCACGCTTTGGCAAATCGATTTAATCAGTATGCAATGAGCCCAGAATGGAACTGTTCAGGAAGGCCAATAATCGTTCGGTCTGAAAAAAACATCGCCCTGGTTATAAAATTGTTGCGAAGTCTCCAAAAAACATAACAAGAAAACGTGCTCAGCAATTAAACATCTCTTTACATTCTCTTCGACAAATTATGAAAAATGATTTACACCTTTTCGCTTACAAAGTTCAGTTAGTGCAAGACCATAATCAGCATTAGGAATACATCGATGCCATTCTGAATCTTGCAAATTTTAGTGTAAAAATTGTAACGAATGGCGAGACACATTTTCGCTTCAGTAGTCATGTAAATACATCAATTTCTTGATTTTGGGGAAGTAAAATCCACAAATCATTCAAGAAACATCGTTACATGTGGTGCGCTATTCACGACCAAAATGTAATTGAATCTTGTGCTTTGAAAGTAATAATCGGCAATCAACTGTTACTGGAGAAAATTATCGGCAAATGATTAAAGACTTTTTAATATCGCAAACTGAAGAACAGTGTCTGGACAATGTACTATATAATTTCTACATATTGTCCAGACACTGTATGTGGCACAACGCCACATAACATACCTACGTGTATGTTACAGTCGGAGAAACAATACTGATTTTGAAAGACCTTTTTCCAGGTCGATTAATTTTCGTTTTTGTGATTTACATTGGCCTGCAAGATAACTTGATTTAACAGCTCCAGACTTATTTTTGTAGGGTTATTAAAAAGAACATGTAAATGAATATACCACAAACTCTTGACTAACTGAAAAACGATATTCGACTAGAAATCGAAAACATATCGTATAAATTTAAAAAAAATGTAATGGAAAATTCATTAAAAAGAGCTGATTTGTGTAGCCACTGAAGGTGGACATTTAATATATATAATTTAAAAAGTTTACAAAAACAAAAAATTTAAATGCTCAATAAAAATATTGTTTCAAAACAAAAACAATTTATTCTAAACAAACCGTATCGGGAAGGTTATTTTGTCCCGCGCTATATTAAAAACAATGATCCGTTAATCCGGTCCCGTTAATCAAGCCTTTGGGTTTAAAACTACTGGAGTAGACACGGATCTCGCGGTTCATCATTGCACATGTTTGGAATACTACACTGCATATGAATAGGTAATAGCACGTGCACAAGTAATGTGTGTGTATGTTGCCAGACGAACTCTTTTACCGGGTAAGAATTCTGGACCCTTCTTTTGGGTAATTCTGGACCCTTCCAGATCTAGCGTCTTACCAACTAGGCCGCAGCAAAATTCGTCCGTAGTAAGTAAGTTTCACTTTAAAAAATAATGCAATTTTTACTAAACTGTGGTTTTACTGAACATACGAGTATTTCTAGAATGTATTCAGTATATGTTCCATCAATAGATATTATTTTTCATAGATACTCGTTAATACTACCACACCGTTTCCGTATCAAAATAGTCAAAGAGAGAGGAGCGCCAGGTTTTTCGATAGCGCCACATCTTTCCTCCTTGACATTTATAGATTTTCTTCGAATTCTTCAACCTATCGTCTCTCCTATTTTCAAAATTGCATTTATTGGTTCAAACATACTTTACATCCATACTTTTCCCCATCTTCTCCTCATATTCACGCCATATTTTTTTATTTAATGCATTGCTTGGAAGATGCAGAATTCTGAAAATAAACATTAAAACAGGGTAAAATGTTTACGTTCATTCCCAGTATCACAGGTTGCCCTAAACTTCTGGTTAGAAAGAAATGGAAGACATTTTTTAAGACTAACAACGATAAGTAGCTACGTATGAAATATTATTATTCCTGTATTAAATAAGATGACGTTAATACACACATAAATAGAGTTACAACCTTTTCAGACTGCCCTGCATAGATGCTTAAACTCATTAATCAAAAGTGGGCTTGTATCGAAGGGATGGTGAAAAATCAAAACTCTTAGCAAACTCAAGATGTCAAAAGCTAAACTTTAATATAACCTAGTAATTGAAATCTTAAATATACAGGTTTTTATAAAGTAAGATAAATAATATTTGTTTATTTGTTTTTTAAATTTCATGTCATATTCTAAAGATTTAAATTGTCTATAAAATAATATCAATTAATAAATTAATACATTTTTGTAAAGTGCGCTGATATTTATTAATTTATTTCATCCGCAGTCGATGCTGAATTGAAAATCATATTCAACAAGGGACTCCGCCCCTGACCGCTCCACGACCCAACCCTGTATCGGTGCAGCGCACCTCATATGCCAAAAATGTTCCATTTGTAGAATAATCTTCACATTCTGTTAGATTCGATAGATGCGCTACTTTGGTGTTTATTCTTACATGCAATAAAGAGTGTACACCACTTCTTATTTCGTTTAGCGTAGTATAATCAAAGATAATTCGTTTTTTCTATCAACAAATAAAATTTAATTTACGAAAAATGTTAATTATAGATATGGAATAAAACATCATATCTAGCACATAAGATATATAAGCATATAAGAATGGTTATTTTACCCATAATATTCACTGGGTTTAAAAAAGTTAAATATTACATAAACATTATGTGATTATATTATACAATACATAAGCTTTAATATTGAATCTCAAAATTTTATACATAAATACATCAACTTTTGTGTATTATAAAATATCAAAACAGAAAAAAATATAGATGATAATTGAAAAACTACTTACCATACTATTATATTTTACAATAGTAATAATTAGCTCACAATTGAACACATCATTTAATACACTGAATTTGGTAAAATAAATTAAAGTTTCCTTTTGTAATCTGTTACTCAAATAAAATGGTTAAAATGGGGGAAGAAAAGTAGATGAATAATAATATTTCATGACCTTTTAAAACTAGAAGGCTATTTTTTGTTCGTATTTTTAAATTGTTATTGTTTATTAATCAGATCTTAAACGCTCAGGGGTATTTTATTTTAAACCAGAATACGATTCTCTTTTATGAAAAAATTAAAAACTTTTGCTTTATAATATGATACAAGATTCATATTTTCTAAAAAAAAAACCACCACATTATCAAAGGAAACATAAAGAATATATATTGTATGTACATTATACTATCTGCGGGCATTATTAAACAGCATTCACCCCTCTATAGTTTGATGGCTGCACGGAGAGCCGCAAGTGGAAAAGTTTGAGTCGGTCGCCGGGCAGAGAAATGGAGTGTGCTCAGGCTCGTATCGCAGTGTGCGCTATGATAGCACGAGTATAGTATTGATTCATAAAGCGGCCGTACCGTACCAGGTGGGTCGTTTATACGGACTGGACTGCACGAACTCATTTCAAAGCGGACGCAGGGAAAACTGGTGCACGGCTAGAAAACTGACGAATGCATTCGGGAATTTTCGCTTCATGGGGAATATTACCTTGTAGATATATTTATTGATTTACAATGTTATACTCGCGAACAATAAATATCTTTTATGACAGTATACACAGTAAATTCTAATAAACATGTTTGAAAAAACTTTTAATATACGAGTATAATTAGGTAAATTTTTTTTAAATATGCATATTTTAGAGGTTTATAGGAATATCATGACGTTTTACGAACTAGGCCACGAAGATCGATGTGTGACAAAATAAGAAATGTAATTATTAAGAATTAATGTGAGGTACAAAATAAATTGTTAAGTAAGGTAAAAAAGAGCATATTGAGGTGGTTTGGACATATTGAACGAATGAGTGACCAAAGTCTGACTAAACAAATTTATAATACAAGCGTGAGTGGAAATTGTAGTCGAGTTGAATCAAACTAATGAAATTTTGAAAAAAAGGAAGTCAGTAGCAATAGAAATAAAAGTAACTGTATAAAAAATGTTTTTATGTGAAAGAGGCATAAGAAGTATGTTAAGATACGAACATTTGGCGGTCTGTCCTATCTACCTACTCTGAAAGGAAATGGCTTGATAGTATGTATGTATACATTAAGTAACGATATTATAATAGATTATTTTATAACTTTGAACAACCTTCGAAACAGGTCATACAAAGTGAAGTTAACACAAAAATACCTTTCACGCGTTCATTTCAGTTTCGTGTCAAAATTATTTGAGTGTAAAAGCTAACTGGTACCGGTACCGTAATAGCTGTAATATGTTTTCATTACTAAATGTCCGATACATATTTTATCCTTTTTTTGTTTTGAAACCCATTTTGAAAGTGTACGGGATTTAATGTACAGGATCAACCGCGAGCGAAGGTTTTTATGGAAAGAGGGAATATTTACGTGACGATTTGTGGACGCGGGCAGAGGGAACGAAGGTGGGAATAATATAATGTCACGCTTTACAATTTTGCGTGGGTATAAAAGGATTATAAACTTTTTACTGTTTGGAACGGTCAGAGCTTAAGACGTACTCGTGTCTACTTATTTAGTATTTACAGACTAATTCCATTTTTCAAACTTGAAAAGGGTATAAAACTTCATTTAACATTTTAGCAATCGAATTTGTCAAATTTATTGTTATATTTTCGATGTATACAGTAACAATCTGATAGATGTATTGCCTTTAAGCAATCTCTTCCAACTAGCCACAAAGATGTTCAAGAGGACTTAAGTGAACACCTGAATAAAAATCTTTTTTAAAATAAATTGGATTTTGACGGGAATCGAACCGGTAATCCCCAGGCTGAAAGACAGGCATCTTATGAGCGGAGGTCAATAAATTCACGGATTGAAGGGGCTAGGGACGAGGCGGTTGTGTGCATGCACATGTTTCTATAATATGACTCGTTATATTAGTACATTCACCAATTTTTTATCCAACTTTGACAGTATTGTTTAAGATATCGTCGGGAGAGTATGTTAAACGTTAATAACATCCCAAGTATAACAAAAATGAGTATTGCGCCGTTATTAAGTTTCTCACAAAACAAGGGAAAACACCTCAAATCATTTTGGAAGAGATGTTAGGGGCTTACGAAGACTTACTCCTTTGACTTACGAAGAGAGATAATCGATTGAAGACGACCTCTGACCAGGACGGCCTGTTGAGGCCACTTGAAGATGCCCGCCTAAACAAATAACAGCTTGCAGAGATAGTTGGAGTATCACCTACACTCATTTTAAATATCCTCCATCAGCATCTAAGGAAGTCACAAGTCAGTGTAAGGTGGCCAGAATGCTCACTCCACTTAAAAAAAAACAACGCGTCGAATATTCACGACAGTTTTTGGACCTCAGCAGAAATAACCAAGTTGAGATTTTCGGCCGAATTGTTACTAGAGATAAAACTTGAGTTCATCATTATGAGCCTGAGTTGAATCAGAAATTCATGCAGTGGCATAAAAAAGGCATACAGCCACCTAAGAAGTTCAAAGTGTCGCAATCGGCTGCTAAAATTATGACTACAATTTTTGGGGTACGTAAGGCATATTGCTGATAGATTACAAAGATAGGGACATCACAATAACTGGATAGTAATACTTTGGTCTGCTGATGCAGTAAAAATAAGCTGTAAAGGAGAAAAGGAGAGGAAAATGGACAAAAGACGTGCTGCTTTTGCATGACAATGCACCCGTGTACAAAATCAATTCTGCATTGGGTGCTCTTCCCAATTGTGGCTTCCAAACATGAAATCACCCTTCCTACAGCCCAGAACTGGCTCCGTCTGACTACTATTTGTTTCCAAATATGAAATAAGAGCTTCGAGGGATGAAATTTACGGACGATGAAGAAGTTAAAAGTGCAATTTCGGCTTATTTTGAGATCAAAGTAAAAAAAAATTTCGTAGATATAAATAAGTTAATTGAAAGATCTGATAAATCTATTAGAGTTAATAATTGAAAAATAAAAACTCCCCTCGTATGTAATTTTTATATGTTTTATTTTATCCTAAATGCTTAAACACTCAGCTGAAACATTCATACTCTGCATTCACACATGTTAATTCCCCATTTATATCCTAATTTTAATTAACACTGATGATTTTATTTGTTAAATTAACGTTATTTTATTAAAGTCCCAAACCTGTTAATTCGCACCAACTCGAATTATTGTAGTAAATTTATTATCAGAGTTTGGGTGGGAAATTATTTATATATTGGTATCAGTGTGGTTAGTACTTAATACGAGTACAAATTACGAATTTTGAAAACACCAATGTACTCGAGCAATACACGAATTTAAATGCGACATCTAATATTCAAAGTTAATTACTTATTTTCATTTACTAAATGCTGTATCTGTTACTCAAGAAAGCATTTTTGAGCATTAATAGTGATGCGTGTTAAAAGTAACTTTAGGTACGATGCTATTAAAAGTAAAAGTTCTATTTTTATATTGCGTTATCAGAAATGATCTTATTTTCGTTGATTTAAACCATGTCTTTTAAATAAAAAGGTTTTTTTTTTCCTAAAAAATATAAACAGCATTACATAAGACATTTTCATTTTTTTTAAATATTATACATTTGGCTTTCCAAATATTTCTTTATACACGTGGAATGCATTCCTGAAAAGAGATTATTTTTTTCGATAATCGAATCAACTTTGTTAACTTGCCAAACACACATCATAGTCATGCAGAGCACAAACTGTAGCATCATAGTCTTGGCCAAACACACATCATAGTCATGCAAAGCACAAACTGTAGCATCATAGTCTTGGCCAAACACACATCATAGTCATGCAGAGCACAAACTGTAGAATCATAGTCTTGGCCAAACACACATCATAGTCATGCAGAGCACAAACTGTAGAATCATAGTCTTGGCCAAACACACATCATAGTCATGCAGAGCACAAACTGTAGAATCATAGTCTTGGCCAAACACACATCATAGTCATGCAGAGCACAAACTGTAGCATCATAGTCTTGGCCAAACACACATCATAGTCATGCAGAGCACAAACTGTAGAATCATAGTCTTGGCCAAACACACATCATAGTCATGCAGAGCACAAACTGTAGCATCATAGTATTGGCCAAATATGAGTCATTACTCTTTTTTAAATTAGTGTCATCAAGTTAGTACCATAAAAGGAAATCTCTCAAAACGCATTACTTTCCAATTTATGAATAATTAAAGCTATTGCACATCTCAAGCATGCATATGTTACGTACCATCAAGCCTTGCCACTTTTCGGGTTAAGTAAGTATAACGTATAACCACGCATTCTTATCCATGTGCATGGCTCAAGTCTCGTCTACATCCATATATATCGGCATATACGCTCTTCTGTTTCTCACACTGATTACCTTTTCCTCAATTAAGATTTCTTCAACTATTTCCTTCTACTCTTTTCTCGGTCTACCTCCTCCTCGTTTTTCATTAATTTAAGACATATACACTTAATGCATAAGTCCTTCATAAGCCATTTTGTCAATATAGACAAATTATTTGAAGATACTTTTTTTTAATTCTACGAGTACTTATAACATCAGTTTTCAACAAACAGTTAACCTTTGTTCGATAATTTCTTACTCAACTAAACATTGTAAAATCAGATTTTCTAAGCAGCGCACAATATTATCTCAACAAGCGATAGAACAAATAACTTGCGCATGAGAAAGTTAATAACTTAGAAAGAAAAAAAATTAAAACATTTATTCAAATTTACATAAAATTAAAAAAAAAGTTTTCTTTAACGTCGCTCAAACTGAGATGATCTGTTAAAGCTTTTGATTTTAACTTTTTGGAAGTCCGTATTAGAATATTTAATTATAAATTATTTTTTATATCATTCATTAAACAAGTCCCCGAGACATGTGTTTCATTCCGCCTGAAGAGAACCTCGAGATAGGAGGTAGAAACACGTGTCACGGGATTAATATAATTAGTGGAATAAAAAAGTACTTTATTATTAAATATTCTAAGATGGTATAATTTTCGCTTTGCACGGCGATATAACATTGCCTTCTGTTGACAAGCACTTCAAGATAATTAAATCATGTTTCATGAGCAACAAAGAATGAACAACTCAGAAGGTACTTTCTACTTTTATTTCTTCTAATGTAATTTGGCTCAATTTGCTTTTAAGGCACGTTTCCATGTTTTGAAATTGTGTCGATGTACTATATTTTTAACCACGTAAGTCAATTTCGTTAGGTGTCCTGAGCCATCGTATATAACAAAAAGAATAAAGATTTCGAGCGATGTCCTGGAAAAGTGAAATTCGTATTCGTATCATGAACGCGTTATTGTCTATTGAGAACATCATCGGAAAATATTTGTTTGCGGTCCAGCAACGTTAAAATAGCCTTTTTCAAAACGATAAGGGATTTCGCCGTGTCTCATAATTTCAAAACTACAATAGTTTTATAACAAAATTTATGTGTGGTTTCTTCATATCGTATATTTTACTATGTCTGTTTTTTGACATATTATAAGGTAATAAAAAGCGACATCCCGAGTGAAAAGAACACTTTTGGAGGAGGGGGGTGGGGGAATACATATATGTACAGGTTTCCCTCGATTAGTGCGGTTAATGCTTATTTAAAATGTTCCCCACTACTCTCTAAATAGCACAAATCGAAAAACAGTATTCAATACGAAAAAGGATGATTCATTCTAAAAAGTGGAAGTTTTCTACTATTATTATAATACGAATGTAGAGTTAAAGCAATGCTATAAATCAGACATTTCCAACAATAGTATATACAGCATGCAGAAAAAGTAACATTCTTATTTGAAAAATTCGTCATTTTTTTTGTAAATTGTTCTTTTTGATTTATTATCGTATAGGTCTAAAGTAAGATATTTAACATGGAGCGATACACAATAGCACACGATTTTTTTACAATTTACCTTCAAAACAAGAAATCAATTATTCGAATTCAAAAGCAACAGGCGACGTTTTAACGTAATAACAGTTCCTACTTCGCCTATATTCGACTTTTTAAAATTTTGGACAACGGGGATCTGCAAGACATAGAAGACATAGAGGAAAATGGACACGGATCAGATCTAAGACGCGATAAGCTCAGAAACATAAGATAATGTCATGAAAAATGTCCTAAACAGAACACATTCTTGTGAGTAAGAAATATGCGGTCATTTAACTGATTTGATTTTTCACACCTAATTTTAAAAAAGTTTATAAATTTTAAAATATACAAGTTAAACCGTTAATATATTTTGTTTATTTCATTTTCTTATGAAGTTATTAGGAATACAAATATGATAGTTCATTTTGCATCAACCTATACTAATGCATTTTAACTTTAAGGTACTATGCATTAGAATATTTAATTAGAAATTATTTTCAGAATGATGAAAATTTTAATTATAACATGGAATATTTTAGGCAAAGTAGCAAAGTCGTTTTCTTATTTTCTTCAAACATTATTTTGTAGCAGCCATCATATTTTCTAGGTTTCAGCGGACTTTAACGCTTCCTTCAATGTTGGGATAAGCATCCATAATCAGTTCCTTTAGAGTTTTAAGAGAGCGAAATATTTTGTCAAATTTATTCAGAAAAAACTTTTTCGACGGTTCATTTTCTTGTGCTTTACAATTGTCCTCATTTTGGGAATTCTACGGTATATAGTCAAACCATTCACGAACATTTACATTATCAATTTTATCTAAACCTAGTTCTATACCAATGCCAGTGATTTGTTCAATAACATACAGAACTAATATTTCGGAAAAGCTGCATTAAATCGAGTTTTTCGTCATTTACTGAAATATGGGGCGAAATTATAAATGGCTCTAAATTGAAAAACGTATTTATCGAAACAGCATTAACCGAAACCGCATTAATCGAGGGATACATATATGTGCATATATTTTCGTTCTATTGTCTTCGAATTCTTCCAACCGACCATTAAGACAATTATAAAATAAATAAATTATACACATATATGATATATGGGCGTTGGGCTACGCAGACATAATAGAGCACCAAACTTTCCTATCACGGCTTTCTTCCTTCGCTCTATATCCATACATCTTCTCATACAGTTGTTCTCGACCACGAACTCCACTTACACCTACATTATAAATTTGTTTAATCAGTCTTTCGTCATCTATCTGTTCAACATGTTCAAATCCCCTCAACGTGTTCTTTTTCACCCAACTTAACACATGATTTTTTAGGTCACACTCAATCTTAATAATTTAATTTAAAATTTTAACACATGACACATATTCTTCTCAAATGAGTAAATTGATGAACTTGAAAATATATTATATTATTAAATGTTTCGGGCTTTAGTTAATAACATAATAAAATATGTATTAATTATCATGATCATTTTTTATTGAGGTTTGATTTGTTAACAACATACAACTTTTCCAACTTAAGTTCTTTTTTATTTTTTTTTGTTTACACTATTCCAAAATAAATTAACTCTGGATGGTTAAGATTATCATTATAGTATAAGTCCGCAGAATTATATAAAGTAAAACGAATATGTTTTGAATTAAAAAAACATATGGTTTTTATTAGAATATAATTATATTAAAAAGTGTTCAGAGGTTATAAGTAAAATTTCTTGTGTGCGACATTAAACATTTAAATTTCCAACACACATTAGTTTCTATTAATGTTAACACAACTAATTAATGTTTACAGAAAAGCCAGGCAATGTTTACAGGGAATTTAGGAGATTTTCTTCGTACAATTAGGCAAATATTCTTGCAAATGGGAAATGGGAATATTTCAGTTGCCATCCCCAAAGTGGACCAAGCGCGGAGTACTCAGTTCTGAGTAATGTTTAGCGTACCCAAAGAGGGACAACACAAGTACGAGTACATTCGTGTGTATGGACGTAGACTGTGAAGAGTTTAGGGAAAAAGGGTCGAGTTGTATTTTAACTACAATGAATTTTAATTGACGGAAAATTATTTCTCTGTCGTTTCGTAAGATAGCGTCTGTTGAGAAGAATAATATATAAAAAATGTGTAACAAAAAGAAGAACAGTTGTCATGTACTTGCTAAATAATTAGTTATAAAAATTGTTATCTAGTTATAAGTAGTATGTAGGTGTTAAATATTTCTAAGAAATTATATTGTACATTAAGGTTATTAAAAATAAAATGACACGTAGGAAATTAAAATTAAGATAGTTCATTTTTATAATATATAAATTAGATGAGTTCTTAAGATATACATTTGTATATAGGTATAGCTTTTGACAAATGTTTGTACTTTATATTACTTTATTAAATAAAAAAAAGAACAGTTAGTGAAGACTTAACGATGGGGATATTTGGTTCCGTATTTATCTGTTAAACTCTTTAAAGTAACGGTTGGAACAGCATATATTCTGGTCTAAAGAGTGATTATGAAAAGTTTATCTACATCCAGACATTTATATGTTTCGAATAGTTAGGAAGTAAAAGCTTTTCCTCAAGTGTCAATTTATTTGACTTGTAAAATTCTATATACCTTTACAAATTACGAAAAAAATGAAAAAAAAAATTCGTATTGAAAATTGTTAAGGTCGTCTCGGAATATTTGTTTAGATTTATGGACGGTTTCAATGAAAACAGCATCTATTCTGCTGTAAATTAACCCATTGTTGTTGGCATTGTCACTAAAAGGGAAAAATATATAAAGACGAGTTTATCTTTCAAAATGCGGAAAGGCTTTTTATGGCCCTGGAACCATATTTTTACCTCCGACATTTGCTCGTATCGCAGAGTAATGCCACAACCCGTTACTGTATTTTTGCGGTAGAGTGGTTTTGTATACAAATGGAACATGTTTACCGCATTAAAATTGTATGCCCTATCCTTTCATTTGAAACAATATTTAACGACAGGATTTATTTTCACGCGATGCTTGCGTATGGTCACATCGTAAATATTTGTAGAGAAAAATGTGGGATTTCTAAATTAGTGATTGTGTTATTTTGTCATTTTATCATTTGGTCAATAACAATAAGTCTGTATTACTTGAAACTAAAATTATATCTCGCAGAAACAATCAACACCTTACGTTTTAAGGTAATCATAACAAAATTATGAGTTAAATTCGATTCTGGAAAAAAACTGAAAATCTTTAATAATGTAGAATTTCAGAACAGAATACATGTCATACTGAAAGAAATATGTGCATTTAGATGAAAGTCATACTGAAAGAAATATGTGCATTTAGACACTCAATTTTAGAATTGAGTGACAATATTTTGAAATGCTAGAATAATCAAGCATTTTCACTCATAATAAACTGTTCTAAAAAAATATATATAATATATTTTTGTATCCAACAGCAAAATCATGTATTATTTGCCTTAGTTATTTAATGACTTATCGTTGAAGAAGTGATAGCTAACAAATAATATTTGAAAAATAAAAATGTTTCAACTATGACATGAATGAAATAATAACTATTACTATCAAATCGTAACTATGACAACACCTAATATTACGCACGGACGTAAGTACACCAGCTTTTATTTTGTTTTATGATATTTAGAACAATCCTGAAATTATGAAGCTTTGTTTTTTTTATAATTTTAATAGTCGTTGTTAAAGTAACAAATAGATGATTTGTAATAAAATTTAGCCTCAAGAGCGTTTTGTTTTTTAATATGTACAGGCAGTTCGTAAACGCTACTAACACAATCACTACCAACCTAATATCAGTAAACGCTACTAACACATCCACTGCCGACCTAATATCAGCAAACGCTACTAACACATCCACTGCCGACCTAATATCAGTAAACGCTACTAACACTTCTACTGTCGACCTAATATCAGTAAACGCTACTAACACATCCACTGCCGACCTAATCTCAGTAAACACTAGTAACACATCCACTGTCGACATAATATCAGTAAACATGTTCAAAATGTTCTTTTTTGCTATTAGTGTTGTACTATATTACTGTTATTTTATCTATGGATAATAAACATAAAAAAATACCTACTACTGACAAAAGACCACACCAATTCAGTCACTGTAATGAATTTTATTGGCGACGCTCGACAAATGCTCTCCTTTCAGTAAGAAAATTAAAATAGAAAAAAAATTAAAACTATTACTGACAACGTAAGCATGTGTGTTTGAAATCATATGCAAGTTTACGGCCATTATTCAAGAAGAAGAAAATAATATCCGGTTATATGAAAAAATACGGTAATCATATTTTGTCGGGAGTTGTTACGTCATAAGCTAAACGGTGCGCAAATGAGTATTTTTATGTGTATTTGAATTTTGATCATTCAAATTGATTTTGCAAAGTTATAACTGGTACGAAAAACATTAAAAATGCTGCCATTTTTAATTTTTTTCGTAAGAAAGAAACAATAATAAATGGCCCTGCTGTACTGTACACGCATAGATGCGAGAAATACGTTCACTTTCCAATGAAGTTGGGGGCAAGCCGGTGTTATAAAAAATAATGTTGCTTGCTACGCTATATCGCGTGGGTGGCCGCCAAAATCCACCTTATCACACATGATATTGCGTGATTGGTAATGAGCGTGCTAAATAAATTTTGGTGAAATTATATCTGAAAGAATGTCTAAAATCTAGAAACTAATGATGATGAAAAATCTACTATTTTATCAAAGGTTTCAGCTTTAACTTTGTGAAACTCCGTATTTGGATACTTTATAAATAACTTTTTTATTTTACTAATTTGTTATTAGTGGAATAATATGAGATGAGCTTTATCTTGTGATCGAGTATAATTCTCAGACATCCTGCGGATGGAAGGCATGTGTGTTGTTTTATTGCGTGAAAACTGTTGCACTTCAGCAAGCACATCTTTGCCAAATCACAATCGAAATTCCGATAGCAAGGAGATAAAGTTCCATGACGATCGATAGGTTTAATATGCTGCAGCCTTTCGTTAAACAGAGTTTTATATATGTTAAAGTGCTAGTTTGTGCTTAGTAGCGTAACAATCTATGGTAAGTTACTTATAAGCTACAGTAAAGCATAAATTCAGACGTAAAACCAGTCCGGAGTAAATACGACAGGAATCGAACCTGAGGCACCCGCTTGCTGAGTGTGAATGTTAACCATTCTCCAGATATCATAATGAAGTAGGATGATAATCTAAGTGGTTACAAAAAAATCACAGGGCAATTTTAAAAGTCTGCCACTTCTTATTAGCAGATAATTAGGCTAAAACATCGTTTTAAGGACATATGTTATGTATGCAGATTTGAGTGAATCGAAATTTTCAACTTAAATTATTTTAAAGTATTTAAAATACAATTCGTCTAGTAACAACATTCCCACGCGCTAGACGTGTTGTAGCCCCCTCTGCACACGCGACTACAGACGAGTCCCGTGCCCACTCCAGTGGCTCTAAACTATATCTCGCGAATACGCTTTTCAATTTGTCAGATTTGCCAATTCAGATAAGTTAATGTATACCATACGAATACATTTTGAAAAAAATATAAAACATAATCGCATTTGGGTAACTACGTGCATGATCGGGAAATGTTGCAATTTAACGAATTAATAATAATAATTATGGAATGAATATTGAATAATAATAATTTCCCTTTAAGAGGAGAAGATTTGTAAAATATTGGTATCGACACAAATTTTATAAGTACAAAATCCTGTATCAATTGAACTTGAAATTTGCTCTTAAGGGTCTCTCGAGATGTAACCGATATAAATAAATCTGCCATCTTAAAAATAAACTGAAAGAAATCTCATCGAAAAAATGTCTTTATTATGCTAATTCTAAAATAAATTAATCGAGGAAAATGAGAAAATATATTTTTTCCAGAAAATTGCCTTAAGGTATATCCTAGGGGGGGGCGATATTAATAAATTGGTGGCGATTGTAGTTTTCGATTACATTTGGGACGTTGAATTTAGTAGGGATGTCAGAGTGGGAATCGAGGAATTGTAATTAGCTGATTTTTTATAAAAGTCATTGGTTTTGTTCTAGAAAATACTTCAAACGAATTTCGAAAAATACGTAAATAATCTCAAATTTTCTAGTACTTCTGTACGGGTGAATATTTATTTAAATAATTCTGCAAATTCAAATGAACAAGTTGAGTAATTTTACAATTTTGGCAGTATTTTCTCAGATGATGGTACATATTGAACAGCGTGTAGCGATAGGAAATAAAGTCAATGGGGTACTAAAACATATACAGGTTCTTTCAATAAGGACGCTCAATTTTTAAATGTAAATAAAACAAGTTGCGTGTAAGATATCTACTCAAATTTTACTTTATTTAAAAGAATATTTTATGGCATTAAGTATGAAATATAACGTCGTTCAAATGTCCGCCGCGGCTTTGGTTGGTGGCACGTATTCGGGAGGTCCAATTTTCGATGACATTGTCGCATAAATCTGACTGAATTTGCTGGATGGCGTTCGTTATGTTGACTTTGAGGGCATCAATTGTTTGCGGTTTATACGCATAAACCTGCGAATTAAGATAGCCCCAAAGGAAGAAGTCTAAAGGTGTTAAATCGCATGATCTCGGTGGTCAGTTCACATCCATTCATCCAAAAATGGGCCTCGCCCCTAAAGATGATTTTTTGGTGAAATTTTGGTCAACTTCCAACTGCTCCAGAGCCCAATCAGCGAACACACGGCGTTGTCTATAGTCGTTAACCTTAAGTTCCTGGGTCAGATGGATTTTATACGGGTGCAGACCCAAGTCCCGACGCAAAATTCGCCAGTTGAAGTCGCAGAAAGGCCAAGTTCTTGTGAACGACGAGAAATTGACTGCCTCGGGTCTTCCCTTTGTAAGTTTTCTGCGGTTTTCTAACCAAATATGTTTTTCTAAACATATGCAGATGCGACGGAAATACCTTATCTTATGCCTGCATCTTGACACTCAATTTATCAGCCACCGCCTTAACACTCAATTTATACTCGTATTTATTTATTTTGCTATAGTTTTAATCTGTCAATAATAGACGGCACTAATCCTAAGTTAGAGGGTCCTTGAAAACATACTGATCTTTGAACGTGACTATATAACTTGTTCTTTTATTATTATTATAGAATTATAAATTTTAAGATAACTGAAAAATACAGGAACTTGCTCACAAGTAAAAATATTTTAAAAACTATTGAATAAGAAACAAAAAAATAATATTAAATGTTTTATTATAATCACGGGTGTAGAATTGAGCGAAGTCGGGCAGAGTTGATAAAATGTGTACGTGTGGATGTATTTATATTTCGATTTGGCAACGCGAGTTACATTCAAGTCATTCCAGTCCAATATCAAAGGCAATATCGGATAACATTTCAGTACTCAGCCCCGCTGAGGGTGATGGGGGCGCGATAAGATTCGGAATACAGTCCTCGAACATAACGACAACCAGCGGGCAACAGTATAACACGAGAACAGCACCCTGTATCTGGACCGGATGCCCATAAATACTCGCCGTGTACATAGAAAATAAAAGTTTTGATTAATCGCCGCTTCAACTCTTCTTGTCTCCAGGAGGAGTAACTTTTATAAAGGTAACAAAGGAAACGTTTGCTGGATAATAAAAAGTATTCAGAAATAAATTTTTAGCAGATTTTAACATAAACCAACTACAAAACATATTTATTGCTTTATTTGAAATATTAATAAAACATAGATCATTTCTGTATGCGCAAACATAACAAATCCGTTAAATGGGTAATTTATATTGTAGTTAAATAACGTCTTAAAGGTCTTGTTCCACACACAGCCTTACAAAGCGGAAAGATTTTCCTCAATTATCTCAGAACAAATAAAATGTGGGTTGTATTATATTGTATTACACTTTTGGTGTATACAGTACAACTTGGTGAGATTATTTCCATATGAAGATCTCTTCCAACCAACCACAAATGTGTTGAACTAGCTTTAAGTGAAACCAAACTGGAACTCTATAAAAACATTGAGTAACATTCGCAACCTTCGTGTTGGGAGACAGTTGTTTTGCCAATCAAACTATGGAGGTCATGATTCAAAGTAAAATGTTTCAACATGGAATATAAATATCCATTCATATTTTTAAAACTTCTATTTATATTCGCTTTTTGTTGGCTACATAAATATCGAAAGAGTATAGATCAACTTATTTGTGCAAAAATATGAAGCTCGTTAAATGGGTATTTTATGGTTGAATTACGTCTTCAAGTTTTTGTTCCATACAAGGCCATACAAAGCGGCAAATATTTTCCTCAATTATCTCAGAACAGGTTAAATGTGTATTGGGTCCTTTTGCATAATGACATCCAATTAATCCAATCCAGAGAAAAAAAAAATGGACGATAATTGTTTTTCTTACTTCGGACACTCATTCAATTCCACATCATTTTTGATCAACTTAAGCTTATACAGCTTTAATCTGATTTTGCGATTTAGCTGTACAATTTCTTTCACACTAAGTTTTGATGTCAGGGTATTAATGGGTAGTAATGGTGTTATATAAATTTTATTTACGAGAAGGGTGATTATGTATATCCTCAAAACAATTCCCCTTTGGGAGAATCATTAATCTAAATAATCGTAGTAACATTGAAAAAATAAATCTAATAACCTGGAATTTATAAAAAGCAGGGTTTCAAGGTATTTAATACACAAATGAACAATTATTTATTAATATTTTAACAGTTATTTCAATGTTTCATTTTTGGGGAAATATTTTTTAGTTAAGTGCCTAAATACGCGTACAACTTACAACTTAACTAAAGATTGGAAAATAAAAGCAAAGGTTTTCAAAATGTAACTCCTTATTTTACGAAAAACCTATCAAGATTCATGAATCTTATTATTACTGTCTAGACGTGGGTTAGTCTTAATTTCTACGGTATTTTTTTGTTTCTACATATGGATACACATATATAATATCTATGGCACAGTTGGTAAGACGACTGTCTTCAGCTTGGGGATGGTAGGTTTAATTCGCGTTGGTACTCATATTAATACTTTCTAGTCAGGTCATTCCTTTAAGCCATTTTAACACATACATGGTTGGTTGGAAGAGATCGCCACATGGCAATAGAGCTGTCAGGTTATGAAAGTGTAATACTGTATAATATAATAGAAAACATTGTTTCTGCTAAATTGTTCTGGAAATATGAGTATACAAAAAGCTTAATACGTTATGTAATTATATCAATGCGATTTTTAATTCATAGAACTACATTTTATATTAGGAAAATTAAACATTTTGATTGTTCTTTATCATTTAATTTTTTTTTACTAAGTTAAAGCAGTTATCAAGTTTTTATGCTAATTGAAAGTTGTCATACAATGACAGTACAGTATAATAAGATCATTGTATGGCGAAACAGATCTTTCAAAGCAATACATAAAGTTGTCATACAATTTCAGCACATTATAATAAGATCATTATATGGCGACACAGCTCTCTCAAAGTAAATACATAAAGTTGTTATACAATGTCAGTACATTATAATAAGATCATTATATGGCGACACAGCTCTCTCAAAGTAAATACATAAAGTTGTCATACAATGTCAGTACATTATAATAAGATCATTATATGGCGACACAGCTCTTTCAAAGTAAATACATAAAGTTGTCATACAATGTCAGTACATTATAATACGATCATTATATGGCGACACAGCTCTCTCAAAGTAAATACATAAAGTTGTCATAGAATGTCAGTACATTATAATAAGATCATTATATGGCGACACAGCTCTCTCAAAGTAAATACATAAAGTTGTCATACAATGTCAGTACATTATAATAAGATCATTATATGGCGACACAGCTCTTTCAAAGTAAATACATAAAGTTGTCATACAATGTCAGTACATTATAATAAGATCATTATATGGCGACACAGCTCTTTCAAAGTAAATACATAAAGTTGTCATACAATGTCAGTACATTATAATAAGATCATTATATGGCGACACAGCTCTTTCAAAGTAAATACATAAAGTTGTCATACAATGTCAGTACATTATAATAAGATCATTATATGGCGACACAGCTCTCTCAAAGTAAATACATAAAGTTGTCATACAATGTCAGTACATTATAATAAGATCATTATATGGCGACACAGCTCTTTCAAAGTAAATACATAAAGTTGTCATACAATGTCAGTACATTATAATAAGATCATTATATGGCGACACAGCTCTCTCAAAGTAAATACATAAAGTTGTCATACAATGTCAGTACATTATAATAAGATCATTATATGGCGACACAGCTCTTTCAAAGTAAATACATAAAGTTGTCATACAATGTCAGTACATTATAATAAGATCATTATATGGCGACACAGCTCTCTCAAAGTAAATACATAAAGTTGTCATACAATGTCAGTACATTATAATAAGATCATTATATGGCGACACAGCTCTTTCAAAGTAAATACATAAAGTTGTCATACAATGTCAGTACATTATAATACGATCATTATATGGCGACACAGCTCTCTCAAAGTAAATACATAAAGTTGTCATAGAATGTCAGTACATTATAATAAGATCATTATATGGCGACACAGCTCTCTCAAAGTAAATACATAAAGTTGTCATACAATGTCAGTACATTATAATAAGATCATTATATGGCGACACAGCTCTTTCAAAGTAAATACATAAAGTTGTCATACAATGTCAGTACATTATAATAAGATCATTATATGGCGACACAGCTCTCTCAAAGTAAATACATAAAGTTGTCATACAATGTCAGTACATTATAATAAGATCATTATATGGCGACACAGCTCTTTCAAAGTAAATACATAAAGTTGTCATACAATGTCAGTACATTATAATACGATCATTATATGGCGACACAGCTCTCTCAAAGTAAATACATAAAGTTGTCATAGAATGTCAGTACATTATAATAAGATCATTATATGGCGACACAGCTCTCTCAAAGTAAATACATAAAGTTGTCATACAATGTCAGTACATTATAATAAGATCATTATATGGCGACACAGCTCTTTCAAAGTAAATACATAAAGTTGTCATACAATGTCAGTACATTATAATAAGATCATTATATGGCGACACAGCTCTCTCAAAGTAAATACATAAAGTTGTCATACAATGTCAGTACATTATAATAAGATCATTATATGGCGACACAGCTCTTTCAAAGTAAATACATAAAGTTGTCATACAATGTCAGTACATTATAATACGATCATTATATGGCGACACAGCTCTCTCAAAGTAAATACATAAAGTTGTCATAGAATGTCAGTACATTATAATAAGATCATTATATGGCGACACAGCTCTCTCAAAGTAAATACATAAAGTTGTCATACAATGGCAGTACATTATAATGAGATCATTATATGGCGACATAGCTCTCTCAAAGTAATTACATAAAGTTGTCATGCAATGTCAGTACATTATAATAAGATCATTATATGGCGACACAGCTCTCTCAAAGTAAATACATAAAGAAATATAAGAATATACAACTCATTAAAGTGTTTTATTTCGACTTGACTAATAAAAAAATATAATGTAACTAGCTGGTATGAACTGCGTTAAATATAAACAAATATTTAATGCATAAAACTGTAAGTATATTTGAATGCAACAAAAAATAATAAGGAGATGACTTGTACATCTCTTTATAATAAAATATCATTTCAAGCGCAACGTATTTTTGAATTAATAAAAGTTAATAAATTCAGATGGAATAGGGTCTGAAAGTAAGACATAAAAACTAGTTTGTCAATAATATCTACTATCGACCACATGATTGGTATCGACAATGCTGAATCTGATGTATAGTATTTATGTACAACGAGTACATTGGTATCGGCATCGGCAATGCTGAATCTGATGTATAGTATTTATGTACTACGAGTACATTGGTATCGGCAATGTTGGATCTGATGTATAGTATTTATGTACTACGAGTACATTGGTATCGGCAATGCTGAATCTCATGTATAGTATTTATGTACAACGAATATATATTTATTTTTAACCCTTTCGTGACTAGACCAGGCTGCGCTCCGCGTTAACTAGGTCATATGACACAGCATTACATGTACAAGAAAACTGTCGGAATAGTTTTTACCTTCATCTTCATACTCTTATCCAACGAGGTTTGGGAAGCCAACATCGAAACGAAGTTCAACCACTTTTCCATCTCCTTGGATAAATGAATCTCGAGATGGTTTGGACACATTGACAAGAAGAGTTGTTAATGACTAAGATCGTTTCAGAAAGCAAATAATATCATTTGAGTTTTTGGGGTTCATCAATTATTACCATGTTTAAAACCAGTATTTTAAGCTATACGAATAAAAGAGAGTTAAGATAATTTGGACACGTGGAGAAAATAAATGAGGAAATAAAGTCTACTTTGCTTTTTTGGCACCATCGAATCCGAGACTCCTGAGTCAAGCGTCTCATCAATTAAGCCATGAAGTTTGTCAATAATAGAATATTGCGCTTAGCGAGGTGTATGAATGCAGAAGAAGCGAAAGTTTTGTACTTGTATAGAACCATGTGAAAATCTGTTGTATCTGCCTACGTCGGAGGAGAATGAGGTTGTTTATATCTCAAAAAGAAAACCACTTTAGTTTAGTTATGTATCCTTAAACACACATTCAACATCTGTGTTATGTCGGATGTATTATTTGAATGCACATTAAATTAAGTATCCGACATTTTATGAATATATAATTTTCACAAATAACGTTATGCCAACGAGCATGAAAACTGCTCATTATAAAGCCAACTCCTTCTGTTTGCAGAGTTTTAAGAAAGTTTACAGTTTCTAATTAATTATGTATATGGTATATAAAATGAGTGTTCTTATTTGTTAATCGTGTTATTACAATATTCAAAGCGATAGCGAGAGCTTACTGTAATTGCGCTTCTAAAATATATTCTTTATTTGAAATGTACTCGTACACATGAGTAATCAATGTATCATTGCTCACTGGCTGGGAACACCTAAATTTGAGTGAATAGCTATTGATTATTTTACTATTTTTTATGACGGTTATTTAAATTTACAATGAATTCTAAAAACGACCCCTGTTAAGTTTTATTGAGATGGTATACGAGTATATGGTAAGTAGTTTTATCTACGTATCGATTTTGAATCTAAACATTAATATTTTTTTGTATTTTAAAACCAAAATCAAGTATGTGAAATTAAGCTCGAGCTTAAAAAAAACATAAATAAATTGAGATAGTTATATAATACATTCAAACAAACTGTCAACAAAAATGGGTGGTGACAATTACTACCCGTCTGGTCACCGACGACAAAATTATATACCTTATCGTTTCCTGAATGCCTGAAATCATTCAGCCTGACACCGTTTGGATATCATTACATTGTGTTTGACAGAATGGAGTAAATAGATCAATCGTATTAACCTCCATATGGGCTTATATTATAAAAGGTTCGTTAACCTGAAACGGAAAGCAATAATACTTTTTTATCCATAAACGTCCATATAGATTATTTTTGTTTTATTTTTAGAAGTAGTTTTTTTATGATACTTGTATTCATAAGTTTCACACCTTTGAATAAGCAGTTATTTGTATTGATTTAGAATGTATTTTGGCAACCCGAGCTTAATTCCCGGTGGGCATAGAACTGATTTTTTTCAGAAGCTTAGAAACTACCTAAAATAAATTAGAAAATAGCTTTGGGAGAGATTTTTTAGTAAAGTACGCTTTATAAATAATTGGTTATTTGTTTTATTTTAAAATTAATTTTACCTTCATGCAATTAATCTCCGTGGTCTAATAAAAAATACGTTTGACTTTCAACTCGGGGTTTTAAGTTCGATTACCGTCAGTACCCAGATTGGTTTAAAAAAGGATCCTGTCTGGTTTTCACTTAAGATCTCTTTAAAATTTGCTAGGTTGAACTAGGGAAGATGCAGACTCAGCAGAGACACATGATACGAATGCCAACTGATCAAATATTCACCATTCCTAGAATTAAAACATCTTTTGGTCAAAGGCAATATGCCTGTTTGGCTCCCATGGCTTACAATGGGGTGCCGAATTCAATAATGGCAAAAGGAGGAAAACAATTTAGGCAGTCGATCGGAATACTTGGGCTTGCAAGAGGAATGGCTTGTAGTAAAGGTTTGTGTGAGCTCTTGAGTGTGGTGTTTTTTGTTATTTTTTTATGATTATGTGTGGTATATTGTGGGATGAACGTTTTGGTTCATCTGGAGCGATGAAGTGTGAGGGGTTTGATTCGCGTGATGTATACATATGTAATTGAGTGTCACTGTTTGTCAGGTTGATGAGAATGTGCAACGGGGTTTTATATAATCAAAAATCTGAAAGAAGTATAGATTGACTTTTTCATGCTTTATGTCCTCGGTGAGATACAGGCAAAAGCCTAGTTTACTGGGGACACGACAAATGAAAGGCAACAAACCCAGATCCTTTAAAATTGTGTGTCCAAATTGAATTACATGTTGTTTTTTCGCAAATTTTGTATATTTCTTGTCATGTGTAAAATAAATAAATAAATGAAATATACAACGGAAGTGTAATACGATAAAATAATGAATTTATAATCAATGTTTTATTTCATTTTGGCGCCAACTTTTATTAAAATAATCATATTGATTGTATTTTTTATGATGCCGGTATATTAATGAATATTTTTAAATATACTATTAAATTGATATATTGAATTATCAATTATCATTTTTGGAGTGTATGATAGCAATGACTTCCAACGTGTTTCTGAATAAGGGGTCAATACTACCAAATACAGCCTCCAGATTCTCATGGACGGCATCACTTATATAAGTAACTAGTCCCATTGATGGATAAACGGTAACATGTGTGTTTTCAATTAAAATTGATTTTAACTAGATACTATTTAGTACAATGACTTTCAAATTCAAGAGAGGCAAAATATTCACATCAGCACTTTTTAACTATTTCTTTTTTAAATGGTAATGTTCTCTTAAAATTCCAAATAAGATTACTTTTTTCCAAGAAAAGTCAATATTAGTTTGAAAGTAAGTTTTCTTATTCTATCACGGTACTTTTCCGATCAAGTCGAAAGTCTTGTACAAGGCCCGAGGCAGATTTCAGGCCATAATGAATGAAAATTGAGCATCTGCAAACTTAGATAATGAGTTCTTGATTCCATCGCGAGAGTGGAACAAAAATAACCGACTGAAAGTCAGCTTTCGTAAATATTTTGGAACCAAATTATTTTACTTCTTTAAAACAATGATGTTTAATTCTAAATCTTTACCGAGTTTTCTGCTCTACGATAATTTGATTGTGCGATAAAGTTTTGTTGAAAAACACAAATCCTTCGACTGCAAAGTTTCGTAGCTTCCTGTTTTTGAAATTTCATCGCGATTAATGTTTGAAAGAAATAAAAGAATTTATTTGATTTTCATACGACTTTAGACTGTGGTTTGAGTGAATAAATTTAAAATCTCCGTTCTGATATTGCAAGGATTCTAATTTTTCATGGTTTTTGTGGTTTTCGAAAAGAAAATAACGTTTACTCTAAAGATTATTTTGCTATTGATTCAGGTTTATACTTGTGGATTTGAAGCTTTGTGAATCGAGTTAAAAAAACTATTTTACAAATGTGGTATCAAAAGTTAATATTTAATACCAATAGTTTATATTTGAAAATCTGAATTATGTGATTTATTTTGTGTTACACGAGGTTGAAATACAACCACACAAGTTGAACCTACGCGATGAAATGATACAATGCTTTCACCGTGTTACTGTTTTATTTTATATTTTAGTTATATACAGTACAACATAACAGGTTTATTGCTAAGTGGCAATCTCTTCCACACATATGAAAAAGTGTTTAACAAGCCTTAATTGATAACCAGACATTTTTTTAAATGGCTACCAACGGGACTCGAACCACAACCCTCGGGTTGGACGACATATGCTTCATCAATTAGGTCTCAGAGGTCGCCGTGTGCAGGTTTCGGGTTTAATTATCTACTGCGACTAAATGAGAATACATTTTCTGTTTCTTTTCATATTACGGCATTATAACAAATCTCAAATTGGTAGGAAGTGATAGCTAACATGACATATAATACTGCATGATTTTATTGTTATAAATGAAAGTCAAATATCTAAGGACGTTGGAAGTACTGGAGTTTGTACGAGTAATATGCTGGGATATCTTATGATGACTAAATCAAATATCTAAGGACGTTGGAAGTACTGGAGTTTGTACGAGTAATATGCTGGGATATCTTATGATGACTAAATCAAATATCTAAGGACGTTGGAAGTACTGGAGTTTGTACGAGTAATATGCTGGGATATCTTATGATGACTAAATCAAATATCTAAGGACGTTGGAAGTACTGGAGTTTGTACGAGTAATATGCTGGGATATCTTATGATGACTAAATCAAATATCTAAGGACATTGGAAGTACTGGAGTTTGTACGAGTAATATGCTGGGATATCTTATGATGACTAAATCAAATATCTAAGGACGTTGGAAGTACTGGAGTTTGTACGAGTAATATGCTGGGATATCTTATGATGACTAAATCAAATATCTAAGGACATTGGAAGTACTGGAGTTTGTACGAGTAATATGCTGGGATATCTTATGATGACTAAATCAAATATCTAAGGACGTTGGAAGTACTGGAGTTTGTACGAGTAATATGCTGGGATATCTTATGATGACTAAATTAAAATCAAGTGTTGGATTGCTTGTGTTATTGTGTTATTTGGTCATTGTGTTTCAGTGTTGTTGATTCTTTAGTATTGTTGGTTTTAAAAAATATAACGAATCGTTGTTTTTACATTTAATATTTTTCAACGAAGTGTTAGTTTTCATATATATTATAATGCTAACATTTATAGATATCGAGCAGTCATGTTACGATTTCTGGATTGAATATCAACTTATTCAAATTATTCCGAATCTATCTATGTACGAGTATGTGCTATGGTTTTTATTTATTATAAAAATATAAGAATTTGAAATTTATGATTTATTTAATGTATCAGAAGATAATTTTGCAATTTTCGTTTACTATATTAAGTAAAGATTAAACCAGGTAAAAATGTATGTGAACTACAATACAATATAACGTAATTAAATTAATAAAATAGAACTTGAGCTTGTCGCGATTATTTTTAAATGTGTATAAAAAATTAAGGTTTTCGTTGGTTTTACACTTACCAGTACATTTCATCATGAAAAATGCAAAACAGTTTATCTCAGTTTGAAAGAAAGGGTTTATAAAAAAAATAAACATTAAGATACATTCTAAATGTTTGAAATTACCAGAGAGCGAGAAGGAAGTAGACCGAGAAAGTAGTGAAAGGATAAGTTTGGGAAAATTTTAACTGAATGAACATTAAGTAGTACAGGAACAGGAGAGCATGTATGACGAAATGTATGGACATGGAAGAGGCGAGAGCTGTGAGCATGTATAAAAAGACATAGAGTTAAGTATTCTCTTCTTACACCAAAAAGGATATGGCGCGGTGATTTGTATGTACGAAATCCCTTTAAGTTGAACACCTTAAGTAGGTATCATATATTTTATGTGGCATAAAATTTAAAAAAAACATTGATTTTTAGCAAAAGTTAAATGAACTTGTTTGCGCATTAAACGACAATATTAAGTAGTCTTATGTATGACTCAAGAAGTCAAGGTTGAATATGGGTTAAAATGTAGCGTGACAAATTAATTTAACGCTATTGCTAAGTTCCACGCGAAAACATCAGACTTTAAAATAACGGGAAGAAAACTATGAATACAACGGGTGAAAATATATGACACCGGGAGAAATACGAGTATAAGAATAAGAGTCCAGTCAAATGACATAGCATTTTGATCTTTAGAGGAAAATAATTTGTAGAAAGCTGGATTTTTACACAGGCCTTAATATCTTACTCGACATTGTACGTAAGTTGTAGAATCTACAACATACGAGTATGTTACTCGTACTAAAAGTCCTTCCTGATCAAACTTGAACTTCGTCTGTCATACAGGGAAATGGCATATGTTACATTATTATCGAAAATTGTCGTATTTTCAGGAAAAGTAATTTTGTCACAAATAAAGAAAACAATTTATGTACATAATAATTCGAAAACCTTTTTTCATAGGAGTAGTGATTTGGTCTCATTTTTTTATAATATTTTGATAACATGAGACAAGTATTCTAATTAGTATTGACACTGGAATATTTTATAAACTGCGCCAATATTTTCAATAATCATATATTTTTTGTTCCAACTGTAACTTTAAAACATTGTTTTTAAAGCAAAATAATGTTCTATTTTTTTTAATAACCCACTGTTTTTTAAGAAAATGAGAAATAGGGAATATCGGCCGCTACTTGATGTAACAATGTGGGAACCATAAGTTCAGTGTAAACGGACAGGGGACTTCTAGGATGTTCCAACGTAAGGTAACATAGAGAGAAGGTTTGTAAAAAATCCAGTTTATTACACTTTGTTTTCCTCTAAAAACCATAATTTTACTGGAATATAATACTCTGATTTGAAAATCTTTTTAACCTACGATAAACGTTGAATATTTTTCATTCTTCTTTTATTTTCATAAATGTGCCATAGATTCGAAACTCTAAATATAAATGAAAAAAATGCTTCATAACATAAACCCGTTAGATGGACTTGTGTAAGAACATATTCTGTATTCTCAATGAACGTTATCAACTTAACATTGCTAACTGCCTGGGAACACTCCAATTTGGGTGAATGGTCATTAAAGAATAAAAAATTGTTTACCCAAAAATAGTTTATTATTTGATTTTTTTTTTTAAATATTCAGCCAGGTCTTATTTTTTGAACAAAGAAATATCGTAACAAATATCAAGTACTAAGATTGCGAAGAATAATTTATGAATATCTTTTCCTGCTTAAAGCAGGTTTTATTCTTTATCAAAGGCTTTAACATTTTGCAAGTCAAATTTCTTTTGTGTAGCATAATTGTTTTCATCACCTTTGGACGTGTACACACACACACACTCATATATATATATATATATATATATATATATATATATATATATATATATATATATATATATATATATATATATATATATATATATATATATATATATATATATATATATATATATATATATATATATATATATATAATATATATATATATATATATATATATATATATATATATATATATATATATATATATATATACTATATATATATATATATATATATATATATATATATATATATATATAT
>CATKWJ010000774.1:0-20000 GCA_949825065.1 Odontocerum albicorne
GGCCTGTATCATGCCATGTACCAGTGGATATCATGCTTGCTTAACAGGTCTCTATCATGCCATGTGCCAGTGGATATCTCGCTTTCTTAACAGGTATCTATCATGCCATATATCAGTGGATATCATGCTTGCTTAACAGGTCTCTATCATGCCATATACCAGTGGGATATCATGTTTGCTTAACAGGTCTCTATTATGCCATGTACTAGTGGATATCATTCTTGCTTAACAGGTCTCTATCATGCCATGTACCAGAGGATATAATGCTTTCTTAACAGGTCTCTATCATGCCATATAGCAGTGGATATCATGTTTTCTTAACAGGTCTCTATCATGCCATGTACCAGTAGATATCATGCTTTCTTAACAGGTCTCTATCATTGCATGTACCAGTGGATATCATGCTTGTTTAACGGGTGTATTGTGTTCGATTATTGGCAAAGCCATTTTCCTGAAAGGTTAGGCAGAAATGGCAGATCGCCAGACTTTTCTATCTTGACATAACATACATCCTTCGCCTCTTCCATATCCATATATTTTCATATAACTTCTACTATTTCTCTGACTTTCTATTTTTCCTCCTCTCAAATACCCTTCAAGTGATCCAACGATACTTTCCTTGGACTTCTTCTACCACCCCTGCTACTCAGATTCTCAGAGTATATTTGTTTTGCTAGTCTTTTCATAATTCATTCGTTCTAAATGCCCAAACGATTTCAGAGTGATTTTTTTTATCTTACTCAATACATCCGCCTTCAGTTCCCATTCATGTCTTATTGACCGTATTCTGTCATAAATTGTCATCCCATGTATTTGACTCCTTTAAGTATTTTTCCACGTCTGCGTTTCACATACAAAAAGTAGTTACTTTAACACATTTGCATGTATTTAATGATTAAATTAAAGAAAAAAAGAGATCGGACGATATAAAGGGAAAAATATTAAAGATATGCAAATATCAAAATCGTAAGCGTAATAAAAACCAATCAATGTAACAATTAGACGTTGAAGTTGCGTGAAAAACGTGTTGAAGTAACAGTAGGGATATTTGTAAAAAATAAGTTTAAGTGGAGATCCGTTTAATCTGCATATCTTTAAAAAAACTTGCATAATGGTGATGAAAAGATAGAATCATAAACTGTTCCGAAATTAAATAAGGAATAATTTTCGTTACTTACATAACTTCATTCGAAATTTGATTGACATATATTATTATGAAAGGTCATGGCTAAGCGAATTTTATCGACCACTGTTTACCCAAATAACTTAAGCAGAATGTTGGCGTTATTTTGAAGATATAACAAAATAAGCAGTTTTTTTCAGTGCTTGATGTTTTTGTCCTACTACAAAGGAAAAAATGTGACACAAACATAAAAAATATATATGCATAGTGTAATGCGATGATGCAGTAAGTGGTTGGGAGTATTGAAAGTAGTTTAAAAAGTCCATAATTGTGATACGGCACTCGAGGATGGTGTCCGCTATGGAAGACCGATTACTACTGATGATGACCAAATTGAGGTTGTGATCAAGAATAAACAGCGTTTTACGACACAAGAGATTACCGAGATACTGAGAATATGAAAAACTGGCGTCCACGAGCATTCGATACAATTTTGTATTTGAATTTGACCTAAAAATACGAAATTACTTTCAATGATAACTCATATACCCATTACAAAAAATCTTAATACGTATGTGATTTAACGATCACATTAGTTTTTTCATCATTTGATAATCTTTTAACTCGTATCCAATCGAAATATTAATTAAAATTCGTTATTTCGCATAATTAAAATCCTTGATACATTTCAAATTAATAAATTAGAAAAATTTTACCTCCATTTCAACAAATTTATATCATTTTCCATAAAATATATGACGCATTCGTATCGATTACATAGGCAACTCAGTGGGCGATATTTGCTAATGTTCTCAATTTGTCTAATATTTATTTTCATCATAAAATATCTGGCCTTTACGTCAAGCAACCTTATTATTTTAACCTCAACATTTATATAGAGTAGTAAAATCGATATTTTACACTACATAACATTTTTCAGCGCCTGTTAGTGATTTACGGCCTGCTGCACACAGCCCGTCGGAGAACTCTCTTCGTCATGGCCAGCGTAGAAATGTTGGGAACACAGAGCTGATATGTAACGACTCATACCCTGATAAGGACACCTCGGTGTACATAAATTGCTTTTCTGTCAACAGAGTTAATACATTTAAGTATTTGGATACCACGGTTGCTGAGTACGAGGGGGTTCTTGTGAATGAGCTGTCTATTAGGAGAAATGCTTTCAGCAGTGCCTTTAATAATCTCAAGGATATTTAAATCTCCTCAGAGTTTATTCTAAAAATAAAGTGTCGGTTGTTAAACGCTTGCATATTACTTAGCTATATGACTAAGAATTTTGGCACGTTACCAAGGCGTAAGTGAGAAGACTCTCAGTTTTGACACGTTACCAAGGCGTAAGTGAGAAGGCTCTGTTTTGGCACGTTACCAAGGCGTAAGTGAGAAGACTCTCAGTTTTGACACGTTACCAAGGCGTAAGTGAGAAGGCTCTCAGTTTTGGCACGTTACCAAGGCGTAAGTGAGAAGACTCTCAGTTTTGGCACGTTACCAAGGCGTAAGTGAGCAAGCTCTCAGTTTTGGCACGTTACCAAGGCGTAAGTGAGAAGGCTCTCAGTTTTGGCACGTTACCAAGGCGTAAGTGAGAAGACTCTCAGTTTTGAGACAATATGCTTTTGCTTGATAACATATGTCAAGTATTCATGAACTAAGCAAAAGCGACATCCAACTACTGGATAAGTATAACTGAGGAAAGAGACGGGTGATGTTGATCTTCGAGTTCAGAAGCAGTCATACTGAGTCCTGGCTGACATAGATGGAGGTGTTTGGTTGTATCGCTGTGTTCGTGATCAAATGTTTCAAATAATAGTGATGACTATTTTTAGAGATTTTAAAATTGAAACGTACAATTATAAAATATGATACCAACCATGAATAAGATTAGAGTTGCGCGTTGTTATTCATCAATTGTGAGAATGCAACTCCGTGTCTGGATTAGTGGATATGTTCAATGTAAATGTAGTTAAGTTCAATATTAAATATGTAAATAAACAAATATTGAAATAATATGATTTGCGCTTTGCACGACAAAATAAATAAATCGTTCAAACGTGTAGTGTGATGAATAATACATCTTTGTCTTGTGGTTTACGCAATGGCTTACGAAAATATAATTATCATTATTATCATCTTTCAAGAAACGTGGTGTAAAAATACATTTATATATGAATAAGAAATAGACCAAGATCCCTATAATCGTATTATAGTATACTTTTCTCCACGCATCAACTCTGAAATTCTTTGTCACGGCGGACTCTAACTTAGTTTGTAAACTTTTCCCCCTACCATAAGTTACTTCTTTCTCTTGTTGGGCAGTTGAACGATATACGAGAGTTTATTTTTTTTTATTATAGTTATATCGTGTCAGAATCGTGACACTTTCCTATTCCTTTGACAATTCATTATTTTATTGGTATCAATTTCCTTAATACTTGATTGATTTTTCAATATAACTTTGATTATAAAAATCCTTAGGTAATCTGCCTGTTTCAGACAGTGTAGTATCCGATTAAATTTAAGGTATTAATTATTGTTATTATTATCTTCTCATTGTGGCGTCTCCTATCAAAGAGTGGCCATGATCATGATAATCTTTACTTTGTTAACTCCAGTTCAAAATAACTTAATAGAACTACACCAAACCTTTCCCGCAAATTATTCAGTAGAAAGATGCAACGTCTTCCGAGTAGATTATTTGACATTTATTTTTCTCTGGATGATTGGTTGTGATATATCGTTGGATCTGTTGTGTTATATCTAGTGTCTCTCATTATGTGACGAGGCATGCCAACTTCACTGTTTTTAGTAGTTTTTTGTCCTTATACTCGTAAATATGTGCAAACACTTTCACATTTATAAAACGATCTGCTCAGATAATCATGAAGACTACAGATTCATATGTCAATAGCCTCGATCCTAGATGTTATTTCCTGCTTCAGTATTCTCGCCTCAATTTTATAAAGTAGAGTTGAGAAGATATAGGTCCGAACCATATGATTTCTTAATTTCAATCTCAGGTATCGGTGTTTAAAAAGAGGCTTCATATTTAATGGAATCACTTCTCTTTATTTCTATTCTTGCGCTTATTTTCTATGAGACAAATTAAATCTACTACAGTTTTCGGTCAAAAAATAATATTCAGACTTAGAAATTACATAGAAATTTAGGATGTAAACTTAATTTTTTATGTGAATCGATTATGATGAATTTTAAAATCCACGCCATTATGTTAAAAAGTGTCATCACAAATTCATTCAAATGACACCTTAAACACACAACCTTTTTCAGTGCAGTTTTAAAAAGTGATGGTTGTAAATCGATCATTCTGGTGCAAAAGTCATCTAGCTTTATAGTCAACGGGAACGGTTATATTAATTAGTTGCTTGGGAAAGGAAGCCAAACGACATAAAATTAAGAACAACTTCAGCTCTAGGGAAGTACTAAATTTTATTTTATTATTTTTGTTTGATAAAACATAAACAGAAATTCAATCAATGGATATTTACACAACACAGGTAAATTTTTAACAATACTGAAGATTAAAATCTCAAACAGTATTCATCTCACAGTTCAATCATATCAACAGGTGAGTTAAACTTTTATATTTATGCAAGTGAAGCGTTGGACCAAATAAGTTAACATTCGAGATAGATACTATGCTATATTGTACTCACGGCACATTCTCACTTCTGAATAATAGAAGCCTGTGTTATTTCTAAATGTAGTTACGCTGAACAAAGTAGGTTTTCTAAGAAGTGGTAATGAATATCTTCTTTCAGAAATCACATCGCGTTTTACTTGTTAGTTCCGAAGTTCTTAACCCTGAGAGATCGGCGCACTGCTATAGCAGTGGAAGAAATTTGTTCTACTCTTGTATTCTAAATGAATATTATTCATTTAGAATACAAGGGTACATATTCTAAAATATATTTATGTTGTAAAAATATATTTTTTTTGTTTTTTTGTTGTTTAAAATAAATATTTATCACGAACGTCCGAATCGTAAATATATCTCGGCACTAGATAGACAATTATATTTTTTTCTCGTAGCACTCTCAGGGTTAAAGCGTTGTTGCTCTCAAGAGCTCATAATGAACTTTAGTATCAGTGCTTAGACGCTTTTTAGAGATTTCTCAAGTTATCCTTTGCGACACGATCTGTAAACTAAGCTGTACTAACATGCAGATTATTCAAATATCTTGAGTTTCGTGATCCTTTTAGAGGATAATATTCTGAGATCCCGTTTACTCTAAGCCGATGACCTCTGTAGGTGCTAGATAAGACACATGACTTCCGAACCGGGGTTGCGGGTTTGATTTGTTTTTTAACCGGAAGACATTACCATATGGCAAATACCTGCCAAGTTGAACTGTATACAAAGAAATAGTAATATAGTACAATACCTTTGATTTAATAGTTGATGTCTCTTACAAATAAAATCACTCACAATTTTAACTAACGACATTACCAAATATATTTCGATGTTGTTCGGAAAGTAGATTCATGTTTCTCGGATAGATGTCGTTTTCGTTTTAATTTTTATTCCAAACGTACTAATTGCTATTATGAAAGGTAATACTAATGTAATAATAAAGGTAATAATAATGCACATTATCGGATATTGTTTACAAAATTTGCTGGAGCATTTTTTGGGTATCATTTTGAAAACGCCACAAAATATATTTTTTTAAGGTACTTGATACTTTTTACTACCTTAAAGGGAAAACCACTTTTTGTTGGTTCGTCATCAATAACATGAGGTGGCATATTTAACGAACCTTATATATACAAAATAGGACGGTAAATAAACAAAAAAAAATGTACAAATCTGTCATTGTTTTATTCGAGTAACTTTTTGTTATATGTAATACAACCTTATGGTTTTATTAAGGCTACGAAAGTTGTCATTTGTACATAACTCATAAGGTTAAAATTAGAGTTATAATTATATTATATTATATTATCTCTACATTATCAAGCAAAAAAATACGAATGTGTGTGCGTTAAATGTTTTAAAAGGAAAAAAAAAAAAAAAAAAAAAACATATATATATATATATATATATATATATATATATATATATATATATATATATATATATATATATATACTCGTATTTCGTGAGGATTATTTCAATCTTCTGAAAATTTCTGTCCTTTACCATAAGTACCTCAAACTAAATTATGTTGTGTGCGCTTAACTCTTAACTGATATTTTATTAAAGTAACAATTATATGATTGAAATATATAGCCCTGTGATCACTACAAAACTTATATAAATTTTCGAATATGGGATAGCTATACAGTAGAAAGATGGTGACTGCAGCCATAAGTTTGAGTACTTTCTTTATAACTACCATACATGTGTCTGGAAAGACATATTTGGTAAGCAAACTTTAGAGAAGTAACCGATGGAAGGACCAACGAATAGAAGATGAACTTCTATGACACTTTTGTAGATTTGTGATAATAACTTTAGGTGGAGTATAGTATGTGAGTATGTATGTTATGTTCGTATAAAATCACAAATTTTGATATGATTGTCTTTCATGCTTGCTGATTTTGCAAAACTACTTATTACTATATCACTTTTACATCAATTTACTACTTATTTTACCTTTTTTAGAAAAAATATCTGGGCCAATTTTGAATTATTCTTGCGAATTCGGTACTATGAAAAATGTATAAAAATGTTCATTTCAAGTTTGTAATTACAAAAAGGTCGTACTTTGCTGTAAAAGTTAATTGAGAATATTTTCGTTCTTCTATAATTTCTAGTTTCAGCTCAATAAAAATTTACTGTTTTTCCCATCAGCATTCAGTCTTTTGTATTTTATTATCGAATTGAAAAATATTATCCTAGACAACCTACGTGTCTAAAAATATTATCCTAGACAACCTAACGCCTGTCTTTCAAGCCACGGATTGGAGGTTTGATTTCCGTCGAGACTAAATAATTTGACGTAAATAATTCAAGCCATATGTATTATTTATAGTTAAGGCATTAACATTGTAGACGTTTAAATACATTGTAATTTGTTTTATCAATCACTGTTTATTCCACTTTATGTATCGGTATAACCCTACTGATTTCAAGATTTTCCCCTCATCATCATATGAGCATAAACATGACTTGAAAACCTTGAAACCGGTAGGGTTATACTGTTACATTAAGTGGAATAAATAGTGTTTGATAAAAGAAATTACAATACAAGCCTTGTTTTTATTTAAGGTTTTTTTAAATACCTTTCTGGTAGATTGAAAAAAAATTGCCCCATAAACTCGTCAAGAAAACGAAAGTGTATTAATGTATAAAACTATACAATTATATCTACAAGTGATGGATAGCTTGTTCGGAGTTTCGGTCCGATGGTAGGACACCTTACTCCTTCATCGGATAAGTTCTGACTGTTAAGATATTGATTGGAAATTTTTGGATCTTTTTGGGAATCGGGAAAGGATAGGTTTGTGGTAAATGTTTAGATTTTATGAATGATTATGAGAAATTATAAACGATTAAATACATATATAAATATGATGATATATACATAATATTAAATACAAATATACATAAATTTGTGTCGTCACACACTGTTTTATATTGAATGGGTGAAAAAAAAAATAATGATGGTGAATAAATTATAAGAATGAATATAGTATATGTAGATAAGTAAATTAATGGGGAAACATGTGTGACTTTTATAAATATATTAAGGTGTAGAAAATGTTTATTGAAGGTGAGAAATGCGGTTGCCTATGGGGGTAAACTGTCTGCCGGAGGAATTATCGATGATGGGGTGTTCAGAGTGACAATCGGGGGGTCATTTGGGGGGATGATTACAATTATATTGTAACGATGGTCGCTATCGGTGTAGCATGTGTTCTATTAGAACGTGCTGATGATTTTGATAGCGACATCGTTATCTTCGTTTTAGCTGATCCTGCGTTACTTCTCGTACAGAATCATCAATATAGCGGATTGCTTATGTTAACTGTCGTGATGATCTTGATTAATATCGGTTTATTTATAGACTCAGGAATGCGGATATATTTCGATAAATGGACAGCAGGTAAATAAATAATACAAGTTTTGACAGCTGAATGGGCGACAATAAAATGTATTTTTATTTCGCAGAGTGCGGACAATTTATACCAGTGAATGAATACATGGGCGATATATATTTGCCTTGCTCTATCACATGCACTGGCGGTAGAATAATTATTTATATTTGGAGATGGCTAGCCAATTTGCACGCTGTAAATAGTAAATATTGTCGTTGTTTGTGACATGTAACAATCATTGAATTCTTCATCGGTCATTGCCCCTGTATGTTTACCATTGACAATAATTAATTTAATTTATTTGTGTTTTAACAATTCGCTCGTTATTTTGACAATTCATTTAGGTAGGTATACAGGTAGGCACAATATCATAAATTACCAGAAATTTTTATTTGACATTTCTATTTAAACTTAACTAAGTACGTGGGAAAATTACATCATTCTGTCTCAACCATCAATATTGTTAAACCTTTTGCGATAAAATCGTCAAACGGCTAAACATTTTGTAACATCTATTATGAAATTCATGTCAACTTCAAGAACTTAAACTAACATTGAATACCAAACCACGTTTGATCGACAAGCACTATGTAACAATTCACGTCCAAGTTTTTGACGACATTAAAAATTGACCTTTAAAAGTGACCGGTAAAGTTCTATTGTAAATTATTACGAAATAATGTTTAATTGATAACTGACACGTCAATTTATCAATTGCAGGGACGTATTGGCCAAATCTATTTTCTTGCGTGAAAAATAACAATTAAACTGATTCTATCCACAGAAATACTATTCGTGGAGAATATTGAACAATGAATTTCTTTGTTATTCCACTAATCAAATTGATCTCAATATCTAGATTTAAATAGTGTCACAATAAAGTGATTTATTGTTTAATATTCTTATATGGAGTTTCATAAGCCGAAAACTTTGATGTAATTGTCAAGGAGTTGGAGATAATCGATTTCCATCAGATTAAATGATTGATTATATGGGTGTATTATATTAATCCTTTTTCAATACATACATAACCCAATTACATTGAAATATACAAAAATTGTTAATATTTATGTAAAACAAAATAAAAATTATATATTTTCGTACATACATACACGTAGTACACACATATATACACATACGTACATACATATATTCAGTCACTTAAATACATTAATGAGTGCTTTCTAACGTCCCCAATCTTAAAAGTAAATTTTCTTTTGTTTTTGGTAATGTGATATGAAATTTGTGAATATCCGAAGCAGCCCCGTTCAAAAGAGTTAATGCCTTTCCAACAGGCATAGCAGCCGGAAGACCCGTTCTTGCGTATTTGATTGAAAACAGTAAGTTCTTGCCGGCCCAGTTTAGTATAATTCTTAGAAATATTTAACGCTAATCTTTGTGGTAATGCTGGGCAGCTGAACACTCCTTCAACGAGTCTGACAACGTATACCAGGAGACGCAGATCTCTTAACGCTCAAGCAGATCTCTCTCTTACGCTCAAGGAGTTATATCCGAGCACGCCCAGCAGAAACTGAGTAAGAGACTGAGGATACTGAGTAGGAGGAAGTCATGGATAGACACCAAACTCACTCATATAGAGATATCGCAGATATTTTTTTGTACCTTCTCCATCATGAGTAAGGTATGCGCCCCCAGCGGGCTCCAAATGGAAGCATTACTTTATAGTTTGCTACGGATCAATGAATTAAACAGCGTTGTGAGCACTATTTGATTTTCAAACGACTTAGAGATTTTCATATCACAAATCGTGGTGACCAAATGCGAGATTGCTGTGAAACAAGACTCCCAGATCTTTAATATTGTCCTAACCCCCCCATCTCACCCCGAACAGGTATAGATTCTAGTGTATATCTATGAAAATTCAGCATGTATGAGCAATGATATGACATAATTTTGCACTTTGAAGCATTGAAATATAATTTATTATTGTGAATCCACTCATAAACGTTCTTGAGATCTGACTGTAGGTCTAAGCAGTCAGCATAGGAACGAATTTTCTTAAAGATTTTAAGATCATCAACAAAGAGAAGAAACATGGAATTTATGCGACCAAAGAACCCTATAATGCTGGGAAAAGTGTGTCGTTGGCGTGATGGTTGGAATAAATGTACTACATCCCTGACTTTATTGAATAAGACAAAGTGGATCGACGAAGTTTAACTTTCAGAAGGTAATCAAACTAATCAAAACTATCTTAACCAAACTTCACATACTTCAAGGGACCGAAGGGTTCACTCAGCTTGAAATTGTCCCCGAGGGATGTTGGGTAATTCTGATCGTTTTCCATATACATACATTAGAGTAAAGATATATATAGTATGTTTGTACTGATATTAGAGAAATCATAAGACACTCAGATTTTGAAATACATCTAGGCTAAAATTCAGCTTGAGTTTTATGTTGATTTTAGGTAGGTAAATAGAAAGATAAAAAAATAGTGAATTTGTTATTTTTTATCCAAAAGTTTGTATTTTTAGAATAACATATATTTTTTTCCGTCAAAGCCAGATTATGGATCCCTGAATCCAAGAAGAACTAAAAACATACACACATATTACGTGGGTTTTGATTTCGTATGTACATATCATTCACATATCCATTAGCCTTTATTTGAAGAGTATCGGAAACGGAAATCTGCTCCGAATATTAATTATTAGAACAGCCGAGCTTCCCGTATAAAAGGGATTATCTCCGCTGGGCCGATTAATGATTCAAGTGTTGCCGTCGTATGGTCCATTATGCAGGCTTTTGTCTATTTACGTCAATGAGAATCGCCGTTTAAATTTATCCCGATAAATTTTCCAAATAAACGAATAAAAAATAAACAATTGTTTGAAACCCAGGAATAAATAGAACAAAGACTAAATAAATAATACATTAATATTTTTTTCAATGTTTCGAACTTTTTTTAAATGTTACTTTGTACATATTATACATACATACCATTATTCCATTACCATGTCGGGGCTAGCAAACAGGACAGAGTATGTTTTAGATTTCCCTATCCCGACACTTGAATCGAATAGCTTATTTACTAGAATTATTTTTTGATTGCCTGGCGAAGAACTTGGCAAAGAAGCTCGAAACTCGATTCGCTTTGGAAACACCGTATTCGTAAAATTAACAAAGTAAATTTTATTGTACAAGTCAGAAGTGCAAGGTTTCCATGGAATATGAAGACCGATGAAAACGTGACTGGATCAAATGGACCAGATTTTTATTGTACAAGTCAGAATTTTATTGTACAAGTCAAAAGTGCAAGGTTTGCATGGAATATGTAGACCGAGGAAAACGTGACTAGATCAAATGGACCAGATTTTTATTGTACAAGTCAGAATTTTACTGTACAAGTCAGAAGTGCAAAGTTTGCATGGAGTATGTAGACCGATGAAAACGTGACTGGATCAAATGGACCAGATTTTTATTGTACAAGTCAGAATTTTATTGTACAAGTCAAAAGTGCAAGGTTTGCATAGAATATGTAGACCGAGGAAAACGTGACTGGATCAAATGGACCAGATTTTTATTGTACAAGTCAGAATTTTATTGTGCAAGTCAGAAGTGCAAGGTTTGCATGGAATATGTAGACCGAGGAAAACGTAACTGGATCAAATTGACCAGATTTTTATTGTACAAGTCAGAATTTTATTGTGCAAGTCAGAAGTGCAAGGTTTGCATGGAATATGTAGACCGAGGAAAACGTGACTGGATCAAATGGACCAGATTTTTAAAGAATGCAAAAGGAGAAGTATGAATAAAAGAAGATTGTGCATAACGAGATCTATGCATGCATGTAAATTTTATTTTATTGAAATTAAATATAAACATACAGGGCAATGGTTTAATTCTGAAATTATAAATCGCACCTTTGCAACGTTGTTCGGTCCCCGGTGGTACAAAAAAAAACGTTTCATGTATACTCGTATACAGTAGTATTGTCAACACGTACTTATGGGATACGAGTTAAGTGCAAACTCTAGTTATTATTGAACACGATGACTTGATTAAAAATGCTATAGATTTTTTCTCCTGGCCACCTTCTTCAACATACCGGCATGTCAAATGGGATTGGAAAATACCACCATGCAAAAATTGGTGGATTTTCATCCGAGGTAAAATCACTGAAAGGAAAAAATATCATTTAAATTGATGATTCCCTCTTGTTGGTACCATACAAGCCTTCCACCCTTGTAGCTGTGGGCTTGATTTTCGTTGGTATTCAATTTTTTTTTAACAGGGTCTGGTTTTCTTTTATGGCCTCGTTAACATTTTTCCGTAAGGTTGCACTGTAAACAACGAAAGTGTGATACAAAACAGAACGATTTGGAGAAGTTTTGTTGAAGCCTAGATTCAATAGCGAACCCATAAGAAGACTGAAAACGAATTATTTTATGTTTTATATTGCACTTTGGTTGTACACGCTACTTGTTGAGCTGATTAATTAACAACCCAACAGAAATATGTTATGTTAAAGAGGACTTAAGTAAAAACGTGAGAGGAACCTTTTTTTTTTAAATGAGGTATCAACGAAAAATCAGAAGACAGACGTGTTTCGAGCTAGGTCACAGAGGTCATCATTCATATAATCTCACGTTTCACTTTTACATAATGTATTTATCTCTTTAAATTTTAATTATTTAACATTGTTACTGTATAAAGGACAAACTGGCGGGATTAATGTTACATGAAGCTCTTTATCAACCAACTAAAAATAATAAGGACAAGTGCTCGATCCAGGATCACAAAATATTCATACATACAAAAAAAAATATATTAAATGTCAGGAAAATAATAAGAATAGAAAAGGGGTGATATTGGGGAACATGTTATATCAATGATGCGAAATATAATGTATTTTAAGTCGTATTTTGAAGTAAGCCAACGAGGGTGTACGAGTATGTCTTATCGTAGCAGGTAATAAAAAGTCGTAGCGCCAGTGCATGATTGGTAAGACGCAGAATTTAGGAGAGATATAAAAGGTTAATCAACTTTGTTATTTTTTTAGGTCTCTCTTTTTACTCTTCTATTATACATTTTCTTTTCATTGATTCAAACCCATTATAAGACTTCTTCGATTATCTTCTTATCATAGTTGATTAAAAAGTTTTACTAAACTTGGGAATCGCTCCTCAATATTTTATCCACAGCGTCAGTTTCCATCTAGAAAGCAATCAATAAAAACAAATAATAATCCACGGACAGATTTACCAACGCCCAAAATCTCCCGCTTAAATCAATTTATCTTTCATCTCGTCTTTCAATCCTCCACACAATTGCTGCCTACGCGCTTTTTCTTCGTGTTAATAAACTTTCTAGACCCTATCGTCTATCAAAGCATTTCTCAACAATTTTCATACAGTTAAATCTTATTAATTAATTTTTATTAAGGAGATTCGCAGACTATTTATGTAACATTTATTTTATTTTATATTGTTTACATAAACAGGAAAACCCAAATACATTATAAGTAAAAATTAAATATATACAATATAAACATTTTGTCGAAACAACTAATTCCGTTACTAAAAACGCTCAATATGATTTCTATAAAAACATTTTCTGAAATATTGAATATACATGAATAAGAACATGCCCTCAGATCCCTCCTCACGCTTATAAAATAGTATCCTAACATGCCTTGAAAAAAAATTGGAGGATAATGACAAGTACAACAACACTCCAGCAAATAGATATATCTACTAAATTCTTTTGGATTTTCTTCTAGCATACTACACATCAGCGCACTGTAGAAGAATCTAAAAATTTGTTTGTCATCCCTGTATTGCTGACGGACTGTATATAGTTGTAGTGACTATACGTGCGGTCACTGAACCCACGAGGCGACCTTTGCCCGCCCGGTCATCAAACTCGCATGCTTCACAATGCGAGACAAACAATGGGCAAAGTTCACACAGTCGGTCATTCAACTAACTACTAGCGGAGACCGCATTCCATGAGGAAAGGAGAGAGCAACATATCTTCCGAGCTGTCAGTCAAAACAACGAATACCTACGTGACGACAATAAACATATTGTAAGGCAAAGACGAAACAGCGATATATCTCTTGCGCATTCCCGCACACATTCCAAATATTATAAATACCGACGTTTATCAATAAAATATCTCTTTGCATATTCCGATTTCGAACGAGTTTTATTTATCAACAATCATCCTCATCGTCTCTCCTTTAAGGAACAACCGTTCCTAAAGTGTGATGATGATGAAATTTTATCGATTTTTTTTTATTCGTTACTATAACAAAATTAAAATGAAAATATTTTAAAAAGTAAATTTATGTGTTGATCAATAAGTATTTTAACTTATTGACCAACATTTAGATTTTGAATGGTTTCCGAATTACAATTTCATTCAACCTGGTATCACTTTATTGTGAAACATCTTTAAAAATAAAAGGATACACAAAAAGAAGTCTTCACTGAACATAAATATGCAAAAGTTATGAGAATCGTAAAACCTGAAAAAACGTACGAAAAATAAACTGGTGTGGCGTGGTATCATTTCGAAAAGAGTAAACTATGGTTTTTATTTTTCCGTAATGAAAAACTAGTGTGAAATGAGAATTTTCTGTGGTTATGAAAACGATAGCACGTTGACTGAAAAAAAAACACATCATCGCCAAAAGATCAAAATTCATTTTCGTCAAAAAAGTACTTGGGGATATGAAATTATAATAAGGGTACAATTAAAATATCCTGTATTTGGTAACTTTTTAAAGATTCCAAAATATTGACACAAAGTAATATCTTACTAAACTATACAAACATGACAGATAATTTGGTGTCAACTGAACATTTCCATCATCGTGTCCCTCATGTCTGAAGATGGCGGCAGCCGTCAGTGACCCTTTTAATGGTCTCCTTCCATCTGGATCTGTCCCGGGTCGGAGAGCATCCGAAATTGAAGATCTCGTCACTGCCCTGATCAAGGCAATCCATTTGATTCGGGGTCTTCCTGGAGATCACGTTCTTTCAACGCTTCTGACGACCACAAGTTTCTCCATGCTATTCGGCTCTCTTATCATGATGATGATAATGTTTTGGTTTGTCATTGTGCGGTCGTTATCGAGATGATAATATCTGTTATAGTCGAAAACTGTGTTCAATTTACGTCGGGGTCACCACTTTAGGAGAGTTATCCATAATGAAACAAATATCTCAATTATTCAACATTTATCTAAAAATATCTTTTACCGAATGAAATAAAATATAACATCTGTCAAAATTGTAATATGTATATAAAACAAAATGTCACTCTTCTTGAAATTAGAATACATAGACTCTAACATGGAATGCGCCCGGCCAGGCCGGCGGGTGGACCTATCTACTGCTACAATATGACTGATCTACAGCAGGACACGTTGCATACACAAATATGAGAGGCGATAATTTATTTTGAGGTCAGCTAAAATGGACACAATTATTCTCACCGCTGTCTATTGTATCCGGAGCATTCTGCGCCAACACCACATTTCAAATCCGTCGTCTTTACGATTCTCCCAAGGTCCAAGTTTCACCACCATTAAAAAAAATTGAGAAGATCATTGTTGTTTATAGTTAAGGCATTCACGTTGTGGAGGTTTAAAGACATTGTAATTTATTTTTATCAAACACTGTTTATTCCACTTTTTGTGACGGTATAACTCTACCGGTTTTAAGGCTTTCACCTCATCTTCAGGGGAGCACAAACAAGACTAAATGCTGTTCGAACTGGTACCGATATACACGCTTCAATGGTTGGGGGCTGAGGGGTGAGGGAGGCATGGGACGATTTTGGCCAAGAGCGGAGATATTTTTGGAATATAACTGCTCAACAGATCCTATAATTTATTCTGAAATGGCTAATCATTGTCACCGTGAAAACCATACTTTTTCTATCGATGATGCCAAATTCTTACATATCAGTAGTAACGGAAATAAATTGGACAGATTAGAGGTCCTAGAAATTTCTAAGTCAGTACATCGGTCCGAACATCTGTTGAACAGTTATATACCAAAAATCTCTCCGATCTTGGCCGAAATCGTCCCATGCATCCCTCACCTCTCAGCCCCCAACCGTTGAAACGTATATATCGGTACCAGTTCGAACAGCATTAAATCTTGTTTGTGCTCCCCTGAAGATGAGGTAAAAGCCTTGAAACCGGTAGGGCTATGACGTCACAAAAAAGTGGAATAAACAGTGTTTGATAAAAATAAATTTCGAAGATCATTGTTTCGATGAGCCTAATTTCGTGTTTTTTTTTGTAATGGTGTGGTCTTTACATATTTCACAAGACGTCCCATAGCATTTTTGACCATTTCGAGTCTTCTTCGAACATCCATCTCGCAACCTCCAGAACAACTAAACATGAACATCCTTTAAAAAATATCACCTTTAAACGGTTGAATCTTGGCAGATGTGTATAAGACATTATATACAACTGCAAAGATTTAACCATTCTATTACTCCACAAAATATTATCACAATTTTATGATTCTCCCTTATGGTACATAAATTAACATTACTTTAAGAAACACTGAACTGTCTATCTAACAAAGTTCATCATTTATTCAAAGAACAATGGGTAAATCAAAAGCTCGCTTAACCAGAATGAAACCTTTGAAATTCTGCAACAATGTTTACTGACCGTGAAAAAAAATTGCATAGTATTAAATAAATATATCAAATTTCTTGAGCTTGTACCCTTTAGAAGGGAAAATAATAACTATCAAACGTGACTTGAAACCTAAGTTTCAAATAAATAATTATTAATCTGAGAAAGATACTTTTTATTATCGACATCATTTGAAATTAATACCGTTTTAACAGAAAGGCGAACCTTAAAGTATAAGTACTTAAAAATACCAAAAGCTCTATAATTACGTATTACCTCATAAAATTGATCAGGGAATAAAAATAAGGCATAAATCGGAATGTCGTGCGTGTTGGACATTTAGTTTCGACAGAATGTTGAACCATTTTTTGTTCAAAAGTCTCCAGTATAGTTTACCTGTATGTATTTTAAAAGTATCTGGTTGATTGAAGAGATTGTAATATATCAATTTTATTCCCCTCTTCACCATCAGATTTGCGTCTTCAATTTAGAAGAACTTTCTGATACTGATATTTTTTTCAATATATTATGAAGAATTTTTTTCCCGGAAAATTCTCATTTTTGAACTTCGTAACAAGTGAAAATAATTTAGTGCATTGCTATATTTGGTTGTCTTGGAAGATGGTCGATGTTTTCGAAGGCGTTGACAATGAAGACTGCGACGCACTTGAAACGTCGGTCATTAAACGTTTAAAGACATTGTTATTTGTTTTATCAAACACTCTTTATTCTACTTTTTGTAACGGTATAACCCTACCGGCTTCAAGACTTTCACCTCATCATCAAGGGAGAACAGGGGTACTTAAATAATGGAGTCTTGTTTGTACTTCCTTGATGATGAGGTGAAAGCCTTGAAGCCGGTAGGTTTATACCGTTACAAAAAGTGGAATAAACAGTGTTTGATAAAACAAATTACAAATCAATCAATAAACTTTTTTAACACAATTGATTTCGTGGTTTTGTTACAAAATATGGTTTTTTTCTTTAAATATCTTGATACTTTATGTCACACATACGTTAAAATCAATTCTTGACTGTTTTCGTTTTTCCATAAATCGAAGACAGCCTCTATAGAATGCCATAGAAACTAAGATTAAAAATAGATGTATGCTCGTCTTGAAATAAACTTTATGAATCTCTTTATGGTAACAGTATATAAAAGATTTTAGCGCCTTTAAAATTTTAGTCATTCTGAAAATATTATAACCATATTTTTATTATGAAAGCATCACACGATATTGCAGAGAGCTACATAATAACGATATAATAAAAGATAGCTTAATACTATAAACGTAACGATTATGTGTGAAACGTCAAATGACATCCTTACTTAAATAATAGAGTCACCCGACACTTACATACATAACATACATGTATAGAACATAAATATAATATATTCGTGTCCTGTGGTGTTGTACAATATTGGATTGTTCAGAAAGTAGTTTCGTATTCCTCGGATGAAAGTCCTTGGGACAATTTTTTTCGTTGCTAACTTCATTCCAAACGCTCTAAATATATACTATTATGAAAAGTAATAGTTTAGCGCATTTTCAGCCATTGTTTATCCAGATTGCTTGAATATTTTTTGGCGTCATTTTGAAGAAGAATAAACAAATTTTTACTCAGTGCTTGACGCTTTTTTGCTACGGCAAAGGAAAAAAATGCGACACATGCCACCAAAAATGTGTACAGTATGTGGCGACAATACTATACAGTAAGGAGTAAAAAGAAGGAATTAATTTCCCGATAACCTATTATTTTCTTTGTATACAGTACAACCCAACGAATTGCTCGTCATGTGCCAATATCTTCCAACCATTCAGAACAATGTAAAAGAATCCTTAAGGGAAAACAATTCTGAAATATAAAATATTGATTACCAACGGGAATACAGCCCGCAACCTCAAGGTGTGAAGAACTAGGCCACGGAGGTCGTCAGTACGTTAATATATTTAAACAAATAATATTAAAATAGCTAGGCACTACCCACAAGAGAAAAGTATAGAAGTTATTTATTTATACTTTTTTTATGCATATTCATATATTTAAGTTGCCCGGATGAATTGAATCGAATTGTATAGGGTTACCTTTTTATTGATTTTTTTTTTATTGTGTAACATTAGTTAAATATCAACATTGTTTTTTAATTATTTTTCTTTGTATCAAACAGTAATTTAATAGTTTAAATTTTTTAATTAAATGACAATATATCAATATCATATGTTAACTTATCTGGTAATGTCATAAATATTTTGATTTTGATTCTCAGAAGAAAAATTATACAAACATTTTTATACTATGTAGAAACCAGTATTTTATTTTTTACTTAAACTTGCGCCACCAAAATATGTCCATATATTCTCTTTTACAAACAAGATTATCTCGGATCCACTCTATTCATACGAATACCTCTTTTCATAGATTATTTGTGCATTAATTGTTTTTAAGTTTGAATAATAGGACCTAGCCGTGATTGTTTATGAATAGCTACCAATCACACTCATTTCATATGTTTTCCTCTCAAGATTATTTATTTTTCTTTTTACTTTAAAATTAACTAAACACTCGTATACTTTACATTCAACTAAACTAAATACACCTAAAATAAAAAAGATAAAAAATTCAACGTTTTTTTTTATTCCGTATTTACAAACTATTTTCGTTTGGCGCTTAGCATTACATATACAAACTCTTTTTGGTTGTTTTATATATTTTCCCATCTGCTAAAAAAAATGTCAAATTAAATTAAGTACTCGTATGTTAAAGTAAAATTCAAATGAATAAAGAAAGATAAGCAACACGGGATAAACCAGTAAGTGCATTAAACCAGGATGTATCACCCGGCTCTCGTATTGAAGTATTCTTGTATAGTATGTGTTTACGAGCATTTACTTTTAAAGTTCAAAGTGAACAACTTCTATATACGTACTTCTTCAGATTTTGATAAAGAAATATTGATGTTTCATGTATCTGAACGCTTATATCTGAGTCAAAGCTTAAAACTTGTGGTTCGTAAGCATATCAATGATATACTCGTATGTTATAACCATTTAAATCTCGAAATAAGAAAGTTAAAAATTTCAAATATACAATTCTGATAATTATTACGATTTTAACACTTGCCGTACGGTGATAGGACGCGAGTGACCAGGACTTATATTTTATTTA
>CATKWJ010000775.1:0-31000 GCA_949825065.1 Odontocerum albicorne
ATATATATATATATATATATATATATATATATATATATATATATATATATATATATATATATATATATATATATATATATATATATATATATATATATATATATATATATATATATATATATATATATATATATATATATATATATATATATATATATATATATATATATATATATATATATATATATATATATATATATATATATATATATATATATATATATATATATATATATATATATATATATATATATATATATATATATATATATATATATATATATATATATATATATATATATATATATATATATATATATATATATATATATATATATATATATATATATATATATATATATATATATATATATATATATATATATATATATATATATATATATATATATATATATATATATATATATATATATATATATATATATATATATATATATATATATATATATATATATATATATATATATATATATATATATATATATATATATATATATATATATATATATATATATATATATATATATATATATATATCCCATGTATTCACTCACTGGTATAAATTGTCTGCACTATGCGAAATAAACATACATTTTATTGTCATCCAGTCAACTGTCAAGACTTTGTTATTTATTTACCTGCTGTCCACTTATCGATTTATATCCGCATTCCTGAGTCTATATTTATTGAAAACAAATCAAGATCATCATGACTTATAGAAATAAGCAATTCGCTATATTGATGATTCTGTACAAGAAGTAACGCAGAATCAGCGAAAACGAAGATAACGATGTCGATATCAAGATCATCAGCACGTCCTGATAGGACACGTGCTACACTGATAGCGACCATCGTTACAATTCTTTTGTTAATTATCATCAAAAAGTCATTATGCATGTTGATAAGAATTTGGATTTGATATTTAAAACGTAAGTATTATCACTATACATCGTAATTGGTTTAATGAACACTGTTTATTACAGGAATAAACAGTTTTGATAAAACAAATTAAAATGTCTTTAAACCTCCTAAACTATAAATAACATATTACCATACAATAAAAAAACGTATAAATGCATATATATTGGAAGGAGTTACGGCGTAAATTGAAACATCTTTAGAGCAACTGAATTTAAAAGCAGCTCGAGTAATCGACTTCCAAGGTTTTGTAACTTTTGATGCCAAAATTATATTTGCTAACCATGTTTTACAGCTGGTATAGGACTGTTGTAAAATTCTAAGTTTTATAGTAAGAATATCTTTGGACTTAGATAGTATCGACAGTCTGCAAAACTTGTATAATTATTTAATTCATTTTTAATTAGAACATGTCTAAAGTTTGGGCTCCAAACCAAGTTAAATATAAAATATTCTGGAAGAAGTATTTAAAAAAATATATATATTATATTTGTGGTAAAGAATAGAAGGCGATTGTCCAAAATATGCACATCTGAACTTTTGGAAGTGCGTAACTACAGAAACCTTAAAACAAGAAGGCGAGAGTCTGTTACGTTATTTAAAATAAAAGTATGTATTGCAATTTAATTTCAACTGTCGCACAATAGTAGAGCCACTTAATTTATATGTTCCCTACAAATACGACAGTGAGAAAAATAACCCTTTACTCTGTGTACCAACTTATAGAACCAATATGATGGTTAAACGCTTAGTAACGCGCGGTTTAAAGGAATATCACAAATGTACTAACACAGTGAATATATTTTAGGTACCGCCTAGCAGTATAAGAATAATCCTCCTAGTTTCCACATAATTCACATTTCATAGGAATCAAAATCTGTACCTTAGAGGATAAACCACGGAAGTCACTTTGCACCCTAGCGAATAAATGTCATATGCGTCATACATGAATTGTATGATGCAACGTCGTTTATACTCTGGGGTAAAATGTGACTCCCATGGTTTATCCTCTAGGGTACAGAAATTGATAAGACCTACATTTTGTGACAGGTAGATTTCGTATGATGTTAAAAATGTTTTTAAATTTATTCGCAGCTGTTTTCCACTAGTAAATTTTTTTTTCATAGTTGTTGCCATGTTTAGTCGGCTTAAATTATAGCCAAGGTTTTGATAGCGTTGTTACATTTATTCTCAGACATAAAAAAAATTATTATTGAATTCAACTTAATATGACCACCACTTCGAAAAATATTTGAAATTACTTATTCAGCTATTTATTTTGAGTTCGCAGTCAAGTGGGAATCGAGCTGTAGACATACCAGCCTTAGTTTATGCTACATGGGGCCTGGCTTAGAGTACTGTCAAATTTTATTGTTGTATTGTCTATGGTCAAGTTTCAAATGTTTTTATTATGAAGTATTGTAATATATTGGCTCGTAATTTTCGTAAGATAATAAAACGTATCTATTTACAATCATTTTTAATAATCAAATAATTACGAGTTCTCAAAAATAAAACAGTCGATATATTGTTATTTCAAGGAAATAAATGTAAAAGTAAATTAGGTTAGAATGGACACAGAGAAGGGTTACGATATTAAACAGGAGAGGTACGAAGCTGCTTGCTGGAGTTGTCTGGGTGCAGATAACCTGAGGAACATGCACCAGGCTTACCAATTCAACGGAAAGGAGGAGATATACGCTGATATGTTGGCATACTGCTTTTCTATTCATGTATGTGTGAATTACTTAAAATTATTATTATGGACGAGCTAAGTTCCAAAAAAATTATACACACTTTTACACCGCGCCGTTCACATGAACTTGCTGCAGGAATTTGTTGTACCACGCATTTGTGAGGAGTGTAGGGATGAGAAGAACTTTTATTTCCAGCAAGATGGTGCACCTCTCCAATACCATCGTGATGTGAGGTCCTATCGTAATGGAAATTTGCCGAACAGATGGATTAGACGTAGATGTAGCATTAAATATATCTCGCGCTCCCCAGACCTCACACTATTTATGGGGATTTATCAAAGTTTACACAACAGTTAATGAATTGAGAGCAGCTATTGAAAGAGAATGCGCCCAAATACCAAAACAAATTATTTGTGATGTTCCCGATTCTACGCTATCAGCAGTGCATGAATCAGAATGTAACATGGCTTCTAATTTAACCCTTAATTTTACATTAAAGAAATTAAAAAAAAAAATGAAAAGTTAAATTGTTTATTCAGAATCGATCGAATCTCCATTGCTTTATAACATATCCTGCTTTCAATGACCTGGTTTGGGTCTCATGAAGTATCCTCTTCCGTCCCAACCAAATTATTGAAAGAGAATGCGCCTAAATACCAAAACAAATGGTTCGTTATGTTTGTAATTCCACATTATCAGCAGTGCATGGGTCAGAATGGCCATCAATTTGAGCACTTGCGATAATCAAAAGAATCAATGTCTTCTTTAATTTAGAGTTTTATCTTAGATTTACCTTAACGTTTATCGTAAATTAAACTCCATTTAATAATTTATTTTTAAAGTCCCTTGCACATTGCAGTTTTCCCTAATTCATAGAAGGGAATAATAAAGATTTTTTTTTACCTGGCAAGTTTATTGCCACGTGGCAATCTCTTCCAACCAACCAGAAATATGTTTTATAGACCCTAAGTGTTAACTAGACGAATCCTATTTAAAAAAATCTGGGTTCCAGCAGGGATCGAACTCGCAACCTCCGGATCGGCAGACAAGTGTCTGCCGATCCGGAGGTCGTCTGGTTAAAGATAAGCAGCATATAAGCTAAATAAACCAATTCAGATGTAAAACACTTTAAAAGTTAAACCAGTCTGGATGTGAAACCACTGAGAATCGAACCTGGGTTACCCGTTTGAATTTTAATTGTTCGACCATGACTGCTGACATAGCCATGACTCAGACCCAGAAGGAAGTCAATGAATCTTGCTCAGTCCACTTGGGAATCATAGATCGGACACTCTTCCTCCTTCCAACGTGTACAGAGAATGAATTCCACAAGAATCCCATACATAGCTCTGCATGGGGTGCCGGATGGACGGCATCCATCAGGGAGACCTCTGAAACGATGGAGAGATAGCTGGAGCTCAGCATCAGAAGAGGATAATCCTGTAATATCAGACTCTTGAGTCTACATAAAGTTGAAGAAGAGACTCTTTCTCTATGTGACTGACAGTCTCATAAGGTTAATCAGTCGATGACTCATAAGGTTAATCAGTCGATAGTCATTACATTTTTTCGGATGCTGTTTTTTAGGGAGAGGGATGAATGTAGATTTAAGCCAATTTTGGGGGATGACCCCCGTGTCATAAATAATATTAAATAGTCTTAACGGGTAGTCAATGTTCTTGTCGTCTTAACAGGTAGTCAATGTTCTTGTCGTCTTAACAGGTAGTCAATGTTCTTGTCGTCTTAACAGGTAGTCAATGTTCTTGTCGTCAATCAATTTTAAAATCTCAGTGGGTACTTCGTCACGTCCACAGGTTTTTTTGTTTTTACTATTAGAAATAATACCTTAACTATAAATAATGTATTAAATTGTTTTGTTTCAGATAGCAAAACTTAATTCGGAATCGAATTTCATATGTGCCATCTGCGTAGTCAGATTGCGGCAAGCATTTAAATTTAAAACCCAAATAGAAAACACAAGAAGGACATTTGAAAATCCAATAGGTGAGTCATTTTATGTTACAGTTCAAACAAGCACATCTGGGATCGATTACGATTGGATGACGCCTGTTTTTGTAATAGTTTATAGCAGGGTTTCTCAACACCGTGCCCTATTTGCGTGCGCCTGATACGAAGTATTTAATAACGAAAAAACAAAATTTAATTTAAAAAGTATTTTTTTAATGATATTGTTTATTGAAATCTTAGATATATAAACATTTACATTATTTAACCAAAATGTTTTAATTCCACTGTCTGTGAATTTAAGGGATTTTTTCAACAAAAATAAAACCTAAAAAATGTATATTTTTTGTATACAGATATAAAGGATATTATGAAAACTTACTAAATATATACACCGTGGGGCGTTTGAGCTGCCGTTCACTCAGAAAAACACAGTTTAAATATTCACACAATGTCAGGGTTGTCACAACTTTACACAGAAAACACGTTTACTTATAAATATAGTGGAATATAATATTCTTTGTAAACTTAAATCAACACATTATCTGTATGATGTATAATAAAGCGCAAAAGGTAAATAAACTATAAAATAAAACCGTAAAAAAGTCTATATAAACGTCGTATTATGCCGCAAAACTACCGCCAATAACCAAAGAATACATGAAAACACACTTTGCAAATAAATACTTTGTATAATTAACAAAAATAAAGCACAAAAGTTAAAAATCAACCATTGAAGAAAACTACAAAGTCATTATAAATCATCGCAATTACGTCGCAAAAAACTGTAGTCGGTAACCCTGTATCAGAGACAAGTATTGACTGTCAGTGAAAGCTTTTAGAAAGATGACTGTAACTTTGATAATATCGGTAAATTGTAATATTTAAATATTTCTTGACCATCCCAATAGATGTCACTATGTGTTACAATTTATAAATTATTACAATTAGATTTGATATTAGCTTGCGACAAGCTCAAAGGAGAGTGCGTTTACGCGTTCATTTTGTATGGCCGGCCTGGCGAGCACTGAATCGGAGAGCGCGTCAACGCGCTCGTGACAGTGAACCGGTTAAGGGTCACCAGTGCCTAATTTCTATACTTGTTTAATGAATCAAGATAAAATTTGAAAAAAAAAAATGCGTTGTGTGATTTATAATGTAAAATGTCCAAATTTACTGTACGAGTAAGAACATTTATTAGAAATTTCATACTTTTCACTCGAAAAACTGCCATTGACGAAGTCACATTAGAATTATTATTTGTTCAACGTGTTTTTCGTTTCAAACCCCTAATTTTGCGATATTTCAATCTTTTGCATCAATATTTTTCAGTTTGCACGAATTTTACTACTTTTTATCAACAAATCTGCCACGGTCGATTAAAAATGTTAGGATAATCAATGAATCATGACAAATGTGTGATAGAAACGCATTTGAGTTAGTTATGATATAAAACATCAAAACCTGCTAAATGTGTATGAACATTTGTTAGTTATAGATGGAAATATCATACTTTTCTCTCGAGAAACAGCCATTGACGGCCAAGTTTACGAATATATGTACAAAATCATGACAGAATTATTATTTGTTCAACGTGTTTTCGTGTTTTTGTCCCAAACCTGTAATTTAGTGATCTTTCAATCATTTGCATCAATTTAGGTAAGTATGTATTTTATTTGCTGGTATCCGGTTCAGTCTAAATGTAGTGTTGCGCCACAACGCGTGTTGTCATCGCGTTTGATTTTTTCTCAAATATCTTACTCCAAAATGAGTAATCCAAGTAAAAAACAACGAAATTATTATATATTTTTATATAAAATCTAAGTTTCTTTACTATTTTCCCGAATCTTGAATGTGCCTGCGACCACAATTAGGTTGCCCCTGCTTTATAGTCTGTTTACTTGAGCAAACACACACTCTTGACAGATTAAACCCAAAGTTCCGATAGCAAGGAGGTCAATGTTTGATCTGCTGTAGTCTTTGCTTAGGTAGAATTTTATGTAGCATTATTTTTATATCGCTTTTAACCTTTCCTGTCCTGTGATGTGTAACTAGTACACACATTGCTTCTAAACACTTTAATATCTCTATAAATATAATAAATACTAGGCTCAGATTTTAGGTATTCCTCCGTAATACATTTACGCATTGAATGAAAAAATAATATTAATAATAATTAGTACTTATCGACCATATCAGAGATATTTTATGACAATCGGGAATAAATTCGTCAATCAATTCAAACGTGTGCCAGTGTGTGACGTAGGTATATTCATTCTAAAAAACCGCCATGGTTGAGGAAGCGACGCTATTCACGTCTCACTCTATTTCGGTATATGGGAATGCAAGAAATAGAATCTCAGTTCGTTCGCTTCTCACGCTTAGTAGCCAACCGGCTTTCGTTCGAGGTGGTCGCTTCGCCCGTTTTGTGAACGTCGTTCGATGTTTTTTTTTATGTTTTCAGCAATTAAATTTCAATTATTGTCACTTTTGACTTCAAATTTAATTAATTTAAGCGATTGGCTATGAATATTTTTATTTTTCCGATTTTAAATTGCTCATTTTTACATATGTATTGATGTGTATTGAATACACAGCACCGGAACTGGCAGATTTTTTTAGCACAGGAAGGGAAAGGTTAATAAATTTATAATAATTTATGATACGTAGCAAATAAGCTACAGAAAAATTTAAATTCAGATGTACAATTATTTAGGAGTAAATGCTGTTCAGGAAGCGCTCAAAGACAATCCTTTTTGGGAGATCTTATCAAAATTTATGATGTTATATGAACACTACCCACATAACTTCACCAAACCTAAATTTATGATGTTATATGAACACTACCCACATAACTTCACCAAACCTAAATTTATGATGTTATATGAACACTACCCACATAACTTCACCAAACCTAAATTTATGATGTTATATGAACACTACCCACATAACTTCACCAAACCTAAATTTATGATGTTATATGAACACTACCCACATAACTTCACCAAACCTAAATTTATGATGTTATATAAACACACAAAAATACACGGCGCGGTAACACAATAAATAGATTAAATAAATGATAATTCAACTGCACTTTATCTGTACCGAGGAGAGGATAGCTGATGGCGTAAGTGGGAGGTGGTGAAGCAGGTAGAGAGAAGGAGAGATGTTATTGTTGGGAAAGGGAGTCTTTTGGGGAAAGGAGACCTTGCTTTAAAACTTCAGGTGACTATTTTTCGAAAGCCGAATTATGTTCAAGGGCCAAATTATGTTCGAGAGCCGAATTATGTTCGAGAGCCGAATTATGTTAGAGAACCAAAAAAATATTCAAATTAAAACAATGTGTTGGAGATGAGATACATTCAAGAATCAAGATTCTACTGTCTTTAAAATATTTCCAATTGATTGGGAGAAATAACCACATGATGATAAGTTTAATATTCAGAATTTCCTTAATCAGCTTTCCTCACAGGTAAATTGTAGTTAAATTTTCATAAATCATGTTTGTGAACTAATCAAGACAATATGATCGAGGTCCGAATTGTTCGAGAACCAATGTTCCGCTGTATATTTAACCATGTTAAAATGGTTTGGGCACGTTAAGAAAATATGTTCCGAAAGATTTAGCTAATCTTAAGATAGATATTTATATCAAATACATATAATTTGCAGTAATAAAAGAAATCATCTGCTCCGATGAAGAGGATTTTGCTCATGATGACGAATGGTCGGAGTTTGACCAAACAGAAGATACGGCAGTCAGCAATAAAAGGGAAAGGAATGTCTCACCATGTGCTGTGCGAGGATTGCCAACGTTACCAAAGGTGAAGTCAAAAAAGAAATGTCGGAATCAGACTGCGGAGAAAAAAGAAGCGAAACGTACTGAAGACTCCAAGACTACAGAGTAAGTTTATTGACCTGTGTTATTTTATTGTGAAATAACACATAAAAGTATTGGCATTTTTACTTATTTTATCAAACACTGTTTATTCCACTTTATGTAACGGTATAACCTTACCGGTTTCAAGGTTTTCACCTCATCATCAGGGGACCACAAATAAGACTGAATTCAGTTCGAACTGGTACCGATATACATACTTCAACGGTTGGAGACATTCAGGCTGGGGACTGAGGGCTGAGGGAGGTATGGGATGATATCGGCTAGCAGCGGAGAGATTTTTGGGATATATGTGTTTACCAGATGTTCGCCTGGGTGTACTGACTTAGAAATTTCTAGGGCCTCTAATCTGTCCAATTTATTTCCGTTACTACTGATATGTAAGAATTTGGCATCATCGATTGAGAATGTATGATTTTCACAATGACAATGATTAGCCATTTCAGAATAAATTAGAGGATTTGTTAAGGCGGATTCGTATTCACGAAATTTCTTTTCAAAAGATCTTCCTGTCTTTCCTATATAGAAATTCTCGTTGTCAGCATATAACATTTTATACACACCACCGTTGCTAAGTATTCTATTTTTGCCTTTCCCATTGAATAAGGGAAGTTGTCTCCTCCCTCCCTCCACCCACAGTCCCCAACCTGAATTTTTACCGTAAGAAGCATGTATGTCGGTATTATTTCAAACAGAAGTCTTGTTTGTGCTCCTCTGATGATGAGGTGAAAATCTTATAACCGTTAGGGTTATACCGTTATATAAAGTGGAATAAACAGTGTTTGATAAAACAGATTACAATGTCTTTAACCTTTCCTTCCCTGTGTTGGGTATCTTCTACACGTTGCTTCTAATAACCATCAATATCTCTATAAATATTATAAATACAAGGTTAAGATTTTAGGTATTCCTCCATAATATATTTACGCATTGATTTAAAAAATAATATTAATAATAATCAGAATTTATCGACTACATCGAGGTGTTTTGTAAAGATCGAAAACAAATTAGCATTTAAACGCTGCGAGTGCCTCGTCTTGACGATAGGTGAATAGTATGCGGGAAGCGCGACACTATATTCGCATCTCACTCTTGCATACTAGACTGAATTGCGAGGAGCTGAATTGTCTCAACGTCGCAAGCAAAGGCGTAAGCGCCGGGGTATGCGACTGACGTTCCACGCCACTAGTAGCCTCTAGGCTTGCAAATAGGTTAGACGTACGCCCGTTTCGTGAGCGTTTTTTAATGTTTTCAGATGGTTTTTTAATGTTTTCAGCAAATAAATCTCAATTATTATAATTTTTAACTTCAATTATAATTAATTAAGGGGATTATCTATGAATGTTCTTATTTTTCCAATTTAAAATGGCTAATTTTTGATTGCGTACGCACTACCCAACACCGGATCACACGTATTATTTTTATCACCGTAAGGGAAGGGTTAAACCTCCACAATGTTAATGCTTTAACTATTATATAAATAATATAAAAATATTGAGATGTTGCGATTTGTCTTGAGGGTTGACAAAGCTTTCTAGTTAATAATTTATACTCTGAGTGTCGGTCCGATTTCAGGACTTTACTCCTTCATCTGATGTTGTGAAACGGACTTGGATTGTTTATTGTTGGATATTTGGGTGGTGGTGTAAAAAACTTTATAGAGAGGAAGGGATAGGATTTGGTACATAAATTAATGTTATAAAATACATATACGTTACCACAAGGATCTAATTTAGGTCCCCTGCTATTCCTCATATTAATAGATAATATTCAAAATTCCATAAGTCACTCGACATGTTTATAGTTCGCTGATGACTTGAAAATTTTCAAAAAGATCAATTCGCCTCACGACTGTGCACAGTTACGACAGGACCTAGACTCCCTAGTCTCCTGGAGTGAGCAAAATCATCTTCTGTTCAACATTAATGATTCTTGCAGCCAGTGCTGGAAATTTTATTAATTTTTTTGTTTTTCAGTACAGAATCACGAAACACAGAAAGTGTCGATCGATTGGATAAAGAAGAGGAAATGAAACAGTTAGCCGAGTATAAGAAAGCACACGGGAGGGTCAGGTACCGGCGATGGTTAAAGAAATTACTTCCGTACGAGTTGGACGGAACTGAACTTCAGTGCTAGTAAGTTCTTTTTGTTTATCTTTACTCGATATATTTGAAGAATGAGTGTATTTGCTCAACGATTCACAGAATGGATGTTGAAGAAAGGAGAATAGTCGCTCAAACTACGATGGACGAACTGGAGTGAAGAACTGGATATTCAAGCAATAGGTCCATTTGATAAAACCGTCGAAAGAGATTGCTTGAATGGAGAAATAAATGTAATTTTGGTGTACGTGTGTGCGTGTGTGTGTGTATATATATATATATATATATATATGAGGTCTGTAAATATGAAACCGATTTTTTTTTATAGAAAATACACATTTATTGTATGAAAATGGTAAAAAATATTTTATTCAAAGTATTATCCATCGCTAGCTACACATTTTTTCCTATCTCTCTGGCAATTTGTGGTTGCCACGCCAAAAAAACTGTTGCTCTTTTGAGGCAAACCAATCATCGAACCATTTTCGTAAGAAGTGAAGCGCTACTCAGCAAGTGCGTGTCCCATCGATGCAAATAAGTAGTAATCGGATGGAGCCAAGTCTGGTGAGTAAGCCGCATGCGAAAGTATTTGCCAACTAAACGCCTCAATCGTTTCCTTGACCGGTTTTGCTGTGTGCGATGGTGCATTATCATGAAGCAAAATCACTTTGTGTAACCTCTTTTGATATTCTGGTAATTTTTCACGCAATGGTTCAAATCCATAATTTGTTGTCGGTAGCGTTCAGTATTAACGGTTTTGTCAGGTTTTAGCAGCTCATAATAGATGACACCCTTCTGATCCCACCAAACACAGCATTGTCTTCCGTCCATAGCGATTTGGCCTTGCAGTCGATGTGGCTGGTTTGTTTGGAGTTACCCATGATCTTTTACGCTTGGGTTTCTCGAAATATATCCATTTTTCATCGCCAGTCACAATTCAATGGAGAAATGATTTTCTTTTGTACCTGGCGAGCAGCATTTCGCAAGTGGTTTTTTAGTTTTCCAGCTGTCTTTCATTCAGTTCATGTGAACCCCTTTTTCCCACCTTCTGGATCTTTCCCATGGCTTTCAAACGTATGGAAACGGCTTCTCATGTCACATTTAGTTGTTGCGAGTTGTTGTTGCGTTTGAGCGTCATCCTCATCCAACAATGCTTGCGATTCGACGTCTTCAAACTTTCTCGGTGGTCTTCCACGTTCTTCGTTTCTCACGTCAAAATCACCACTTTTGAATTTTTTAAACCACTCAAAGCACTGTGATTTACCAAGAGCATGCTCACCGTAAGCTTCGACAAGCATTCGATGCGATTCTGCAACAGTTTTCTTCAAATGGTAACAGAAAATCAATGCTGTCCCCAAATCGTAGTTTTCAGGCACAAAAACAGACATTTTCAACGCTATGAAAACATATGTAGTTGTATTAAACTTGTATTGTTGCGAGTTAAAAGTCTTTGACAAATGTAAACACAAGAAAAAGGCGCCAATGACGCGGTTTGACAGTCACTACATTGACAACTAGAGCCATCTATGAACAAATTCCGGTTTCATATTTACAGACCTGGTATATATGCTATTGCGTAACGTAAGTATTTTAACTTACGAAACACATGTTATCTAAAAGAAATAAATTGGCAATTAGAAAGCAGGTATTCGCAATATGATTGTTTATTTTTCAAACTAAACATTTATTTTGTACTTTTTAACTAAAATAAGATTATGTTTAGCGTCATTTGCATTTCGAATGAAAACACTGAACGATAAGGTGATTATGAAGTGAAATATTCAATTTGATGACGTTTTAAAGGAGTGGTTGGCAAACTACGACCCGCCGCCTTTTTTTGCACGGCTCGCGAGCTACGAATGAATTTTACGATTTCAAATTCTATCGTTAATAAACGTTTTTTTCAAATATTTTGTCTTTGTTCACAATAATTGTTGCACTACTGTATACAACTGTCCACAATATTATGTGAGATAATTAATTAAAAATATTAGGTGTTAACATAAGTTGTGTCCTTTTTTTTCCAATTTAAAAATGAGCACCAAAAGTAAAACAAAATGGTAAAGGTTATACGTCATTCGTAAGAAAATTTTCTGTTCTACAAGATATTGTGTTTGCTTTTACGTTACATATATTATTTTATTTGATTACAAGCCTTCAAAATGGAATGTCTAGGAGACAAAAGTGAGCATTATCGACACCTCCTTCTGTTCGCGTTCAATCGAGGGAATAAAGCTACCAAAGCTGCTCGCGATATTTGCGAAGTGTACGGTGAAGATGCTATGAATTCAAGGACAGCTCGTCAATGGTTTTTGCGCTTCAAAGACGGTAATTTCGACCTGAAAGACACGGAGCGTTCCGGACGACCAGTGGACTTCGATGAGGACCGCTTAAACCATATTATTCACGAAGATCCCCTTCAAAAATTTTTAATCACCGTTTTCAAACCATTTTTCACACCAGTAATGATGCGGTAAAGGAACCTTTGCTTGTGGCCATGCGTAGCTCGATGACGCGCGAGCAAACCAGCAGAAATTGTCGAACGTTGATTTTTGTTGTTTTCATTCAAAACATGTGGAACCCAAGCGCCGAACTTCTGAACTTTAAGATAAATTGTATAAAAAAAAGAGGTGGGATTTTTTTATCCAGAGCTCACGAAAGTAAGAGGAAAAATTATACTTGCAAAAATTTTTAAAGATGATTTTTTTCTTTCCAAATTTAGAGGGTTGCGACGAAAAGTAGTATTGTTGTACGTACGGCTCATTATTAAACTACTTCTAGAAAAAAAATCACGATCGCAGAGCTAATAGTTTAGTTCCACTTACGAAGTTTTGTCTAAAATAGGGTTTTTATTCAAATTTCACAAGAATCCAAATTACTTGAGAACCACTGAATATCGCTGAACATACATGGGGTAAATCGATAGGTATTGAGGTCCCCCATCATCTTGTTTCCGTAGATCGTCACCTCATGTTACACCCTGCATATATGTTCTTTTTATAACATTTTCTATAAAAATTGGAAAATCTAAATCTCTAAACTGACTTGAGAATGTCATTCTTTTCTATTTCAGTATATGCAATGAAACATTTCCGATTCACAAATGTCTTAAGATGCACATGCCGGTTCACTTCCCGAACCATGTGTGCGAGACCTGCGGGAAGGGGTGTGCCACCAAACCGCAGCTCTTGCAGCACCGAAACAGCCACAAGCCTCAGGAGCCGTGCCCCATCTGCCACAAGCTCTTCAAGGCTGCCAATCTGAAGCCTCACATACGAAGATCCCACGAGGGCCACAGACCTCACAGGTATTTTTTATGTATGAATGTTATTACAGGCACCATTAATGCTGACAGGCAGACGACCTTCGTGACCTATTTGATAAGATGCCTGTCTTCTGACTCGGGGCCAGAAGACAGGCATCTTATCAAATAGGCTGCAAGGCTGTTAATCTAAAACCTCACATACGAAGAGCTCACGAGAGCCACATACCTCACATATATTATGTATTGATGTTATATACAGGCACCATTAATGCCGATAGGCAGACGATTTTCGTGGTCTATTTGGTAAGTCGCCTGTCTTCTGACTCGGGGCCAGAAGACAGGCGTCTTATCAAATAGGCTGCAAGGCTGTTGATCTAAAGCCTCACATACGAAAAGCTCACGAGAGCCACATACCTCACATGTATTATATATTGATGTTATATACAGGCACCATTAATGCTGATAGGTAGATGATTTTCGTGGTCTATTTGATAAAACCCCTGTCTTCTGACTCGGGGCCAGAAGACAGGCGTCTTATCAAATAGGCTGCAAGACTGTTAATCTAAAGCCTCACATACGAAGAGCTCACGAGAGCCACAGACCTCACATGTATTATATATTGATGTTATATACAGGCACCATTAATGCTGATAGGCAGACGATCTTCGTGGTCTATTTGGTAAGCCGCATGTCTTCTGACTCGGGGCCAGAAGACAGGCGGCTTATCCTCATAGGCCACAGACCTCACAGGTAATTTTTTTTATCATTGTCTTCGAGTATGTTATATTCACAACCATCATGAATGCTGGCAATACCTTCGAAGCAAGTTTCAGGCCTGAACAGGTTAGAGGGTGTATAGATGAATACTGTGCCAGCCAACCGACTGTCGTTGTTACAGTTAAAATTTGATAACTCCACCTTAATTATAATGTCAACTAGAGCCAATAGAAGACGTGTTGTTTTGTTATGTTCTGAATTAATATAATAGAAATTGAATATCTCGCAGTTATCAAGTTTCGTTCAAAAATAATAGAAAAGCCCGGTATTAATTAAACAACATTTTGATAAAGTGTACGTAAAATCTTCTTCATCATATTCCACAGTGAAAGATTAACTTTAACAAATCAAAATGGCAAATAGGATTTGATTCATGTGCTGAAAGCGCTACGCTCAAACGGAGATTGTTTATCGTCCTTTACTGTCCATGCAGAATCCTTTTAGCCAGATTAATTCTTTTCTCCCATTACGGAGAGCACTTCTTTCTCTAGAATCGCAACGACCTCTCTCGGTGGAAAAAACAACTTCTTAACAACAACTTCAAAAATCCTTGCCCGTCGCACCAAATAACTGCTTCCTGCTTTTAAAGTAACATCATCTAGTGAGGTGATATAGACGGTGCCTCTATAAAACAAAAATGAAGCGTCCAATATGAAAAAAAAGGGTCTTCGAAGTTTCAGTGAAAACGTTATCCTGTCTCATCGAGAAGCACCCCGTCACTCCGAGAATCACTTATTTTAAATTAAGGTTTGCCATATTTCTCTATTGAAATTGAATTAAATATTATTACATTATTTATTGTTAAGGCATTAACACTGCGGAGGTTTAAAGACATGGACATGACAGAGGTTCTAGAAATATCCAAGTTGGTGCATTGGGATGAACAACTGGTAAATACATACATTCCCAAGATCTCAACACTGCTTGCTGAAGTTGTCTCGTGCCCCCTTCATCCTAATTCTAATTGTTAGATGCATTATCTGTTCGAACATAATTCAATCTTGTCTCTGCTCCCCTGATGATGAGGTGAAAGCTTTGAAACCGGTAGGGTTATACCGTTATATTAAGTAGAATTAAAAACAGTGTTTTACTAAACACATTATGAAGTTGTCTCGTGCCCCCTTCATCCTAATTTCAATTGTTAGATGCATTATTAGTTCGAACATAATTCAGTCTTGTCTCTGCTCCCCTGATGATGAGGTGAAAGCCTTGAAACCGGTAGGGTTATACCGTTATATTAAGTGGAATTAAAAACAGTGTTTTACTAAACACATTATGAGGTATAGCTTATTGTTAATTAACCACTTAATGCTAGGGTTTTTTTTATAAAGAGGGTTCCAATAAACATTTACAAATATTTTTTTGTGTTTTATTTTAAATTTATACACTTTCCAGTTGAAACATAACAATTTAAACATATTTTAATTTAAAAAAATTAAGAAAAATTAAAAATTCAATTTAGTATGGTAGATTTGAAAGCATTGTGTTAAACATAGACCTACGTAAATACGAACACAATATCGTAAATACGAAATAAACAACACAAAACACGACCACTCACGACTGCAGGCAAATTTACAATGAATAAATAAAACGCGAATGACTGGCGAGCATTACACGTGTTAGCTAAAATTAGAACACTGCAAGTCGAGACAAGCGAGCGTGACTCGGGATAGCGGAAATTGGAACGTATTTAGCACACGAGAGGGTTTCGTTCAAGGGCATTAAGTGGTTAATAAATGTTTAGTAGACTTTTGAGTTTTAAAATGTGTATTTTAAATCTGTTCATAAATTTTTTTCTTTCTATTTCAGATGTGTGAAATGCAATTTGAATTTCTTGAGTTATTATTCTCGAAATAAACACATGATCAATGAACACGGACAAGAGGATAAAAGATATTCGTGCAAGGTTTGTCCGAAGCGCTTCAGCTGTTCTCAATCCCTTTCGATCCACACAAGCCGGATTCATTTGCAAATACGAAAACACTGTTGCACAGATTGTAACGCAAAGTTTGTCAAGAAATACGAGCTAATAGCTCACATGGCCAAGCACGGCTACGAGAAACTCTTCGAATGCGAGTATTGTCACAAGAAATATGCGGCACGCAAGACACTCAAGGAACACTTGAAGATCCATCTGGGCATCAAGAATTTCACGTGTGATATCTGCAACAGGTCCTTTACTCAGAAGTGTACGCTTAACGGACATATGGCTGTGCATAAGAAAGAATTACGACTGGATTGATTCTGAATACACTTCAGGTATAAAGGATCAAATGATGTTACGTAGAAACTGAGCCTCACGTTATGCGCCATTTAAGGGCACAAGAACCTCACTGAGTGTTTATCGCAAATTTGAGCTTTACTGCTCACACAACCGTTATGTCAAGGGCTGGAATCTAATTCACGCTAAGCTAAAGCATTCACGCTAAGCATGCGCGAGCCCCATATTCAATTCCTGATAGATTCACTTTTAACCTGGTTTCATTCTTAGACACTCGTACATACATAAATATCATCACGCCATTTCCCTGTCGGAATAGACACAGAGCACAGAGTGTCAAACTTACAAACTTAGCTTGTATCTTGACACACATCCATACGACTTCTCCAAGAATTAAAATTTTTTTTTGCTTTTTACGATTCCTTCTTTCAAAATATCATTAACTTAAATGAATAAAAATAAATACACAGGTTTATTGATAGCAACATAGTATGCGTGTATTTGTTTTTTTTGTTTTTTATTAATTTACATATACAAGGGTGTGGGCTGAAAAACATCTGATATCCTCGTGGCCGGGCTCGCCCTCTATTGATGTGGGTGTATGTTATGAAATGAACCCAAACCTTTTGATAGCTTCTTAAATGTATTTTCTTCGATGTTATCTTGAAATGTACTTCATGCTATTAATTTTAATCTATATATAAAAATATATGGATTAAAATTAATAGGATGAAGTTTTAATCCAATATATGGATGAAGTTTTAATCCAATATATGGATTAAAATTAATAGGATGAAGTTTTTTTGTTAGTTTTAATCCAATATATGAATTAAAATTAATAGGATGAAGTTTTTTTGTTAGTTTTAATCCAATATAGGAATTAAAATTAATAGGATGAAGTTTTTTTGTTAGTTTTAATCCAATATAGGAATTAAAATTAATAGGATGAAGTTTTTTTGTTAGTTTTAATCCAATATAGGAATTAAAATTAATAGGATGAAGTTTTTATGTTAGTTTTAATCAATTTATGGATTAAAATTAATTTGATGTCATTTATATGTATGTTTTAATCCAACATATGGATTGAAATTAAAAGGATAACATTTTAAAGTTAATTTTAATCCAATATATACATTAAAATTAAAAGGATGACGTTTTTGTGTTAGTTTTAATCCAATATATGGATTAAAATTAATTTGATGTCTTTTATATGTATGTTTTAATCCAATATATGGATTCAAATTAAAAGGATGACATTTTTAAGTTAATTTTAATCCAATATATACATTAAAATTAAAAGGATGACGTTTTTGTGTTAGTTTTAATCCAATATATGGATTAAAATTAATAGGATGAAGTTTTTATGCTAGTTTTAATACAATGTACGGATTAAAATTAAAACGAAAACTTCACCGAATCTTTTTTTTGCAGAATATCACAGAGAGGATTATCCATAAACATAATAAATATCATTTAATTTCTTCTGGAAGTTTTCCTTATTTTGATGGAAACTGCGCGATATTCAATTTTTAACATTTCAAAATACGAGTATAATGACCTCTATCAGCTCCAGTTGACATATTACACAGAGTACATGTTTCAAAATTCAACTGTGACATCTCACCTGATATTACAATGGGTGTGGCTTTTTTTTATTTATTTAATAATTTATTTATACATGACAAGAAATTTTATAACTGCATAATTTATGAAAAAAAAAAACAGGTAATTTAATGTGGACACAAGTTGTATAGATCTAGGTTTGTTGCCTTTCATTTGTTGTATCACCGGTAAATTAGGCTTTTGCCTGTATCTTACTGAGGTCACAAAACGACTCAATTACGTGTATGTATCACACACGTCAAACCCTGCGTACTTCATCATTCCAGACATACCAAAAAGTTCATCCCTCAATGTCCCGCACGTAATCAACAAAAACCCACGACACTCAAGAGTTCATACAAACCTTTGTTGCAAGTCATCCGTCCCTCCTGCAAGTCCAAGCACTCCAAACTACTGTCCTCATAACAACCTCATTATATTTCATGAGAGTCAAATAGGCATATTGACGTTGGGCAAAAAATGTTCGAACTCGGGGACGGCGAACATTTATATTTTATATTCCATACAAGCGCCAACTTGTTCGGGCTGGAAATCTTTAGACTTTAGTTGTATGTTGGTTCTTGGACCGAGTAATGCTATTGCACATATACGAGGGTGATCCAGAAAGTTATGTAGGTTCGAAAAATGCTTGTATTTAATTTAAAATTCACAGGATACTTCACACATATATTAACACTTGCCGCCCTGTGATGGATAACGAGTGACCAAGACTTATATTTTATTTGATTATTCGACGTTTTAATACATAATGAAATGAGTTTTATAGCTTATTACAAAAGATAACCTAGCAGATTTTACATTATTTAAATTTAAAACATCATTACCTGGATGCTTAGCGTCCAGCACTTTTTTTTAGCACAGTAAGGCAAGTATTAAACTATTTTTCAACATAATCGCCGTCGAGATCGAGAGATTTCTGTAGTCGGGGCACCAGCTTTTGTATGCCAGTGTCATAGATCTCCGCCGCCAGCTCTTTCAGCCACTTCTTCACAGCTTCCTCGACCTCCTGATCGTTGAGGTGTAGTGACACACCCACGTCTCATCCCCCGTCACGATAGAGTCCAGAAAAGCTTCTCACTCCTGTGCGAAACGATCCAAAAATTCACGCGCAGCGGTCATTCGATTTTGACGGTGCTCCGGTGTGAGCATTCTGGGCACCCATCTCGCACACAATTTCTTGTAACCAAGTTTTTCCGACACAATATCACCAAGGAGACTTTGAGAAATGTCGGGAAATTCTTCGTGAAGGTCGTCAAGCGTCACACGGCGGTCATTTCGCACTTGTTCTTTAATTTTTTGCACAAGTTCGTCAGAAATCACTGTCTTGTCTCGTCGTGAGTATCAGTACGGCCTTCTCTGAACAACCTAACCCGCTTCGTGACATGTTGTCGACTAATCACATCACTATCATAAACTTCTACGAGCTTCCGATGGATAATCGCGGTGGTATTGTTCTGCAAAGTCAAAAAACGGATGACCGCGCGGATCTCGCATGGACGGGAGGTGGCGGGAGCACGCGATGACCTCTCCATCAGAAAAATTTACTGTGACTGAATAAAATGGCCAATAAACACGCGGGACCAAACAAACTGACCGTTAGGATCCCCCCTACACGCCAGGTGAATTTCCCCCTAAGAGCCCTTGTAACCTTACCTTCTGGATGACCCTCCTATTTAAAATAAACTGGTTAACACAGAAAAAAATATATCATGATTGTTGTTTTATAATAAAGATTTATAAATATTTTTAAAGCTTTATCTCTATGTATTTAAGTCCCTTAATGAGATGTTTCCATTGTATCTTTGGAATCTGTGTCTTCGAGATGTTCCTTCCGAGAGAAGTATAGTAGAACTTTAAGGTAGATTTCTTTATCTAATAAATTGGTTATTCCAAATCGATCCAATAGGGCGGGATACTATGATAGAGTTCTTCCCGTGGAATGGTCTGCTTCTTAGTATTAGAGAAATGGGTGACGTGTACAGCTTTGTAAGCACTTTAAAACAACCTTTCTTTACTTGAGAAAGCATTGTAGCATGGTCCCTTTGACAGTTCACAAATTTGCCCCAATACAACCTTGTAACGACGTTCAGTAATTTTAATTATTTTATCAACTTGAATACAAGCCTCGATTCTAATAAATAGCAAGTTATTTAGGTAAATACATTACGTAAAATTAACAATAATGACAAATTAATATATCTTGTTACAAATTAGCAAAAAAGGCGGTTTGTTAAAATCAAATAATATTTGGTGACGTTTGTCAAAAGTCACTACGTTAGTCTGTATTGGCTAGAGATGGGGTATACGATAATTGGATTTTCGATTGTTTTATACCTAAAATTAAATAGTTTAATTACAACTACATATACGTAAATACATTTTTAGATAAAAATACTTATTGAATTTCAAAGAGCTCAACTGTGATATTTGTTTTTCATACAAACAATGCATTGTCTTCATCGTTGCTGGACCTCACAGTTGAAGATCTCCTTGCCACTCCAACGTCAGTCTTGAGCTGCTCTTCCACGTCAATCATATGATCTTCTGTGAGAGAACATCCCTATCCTAGATGCGCACTCCATCTCGCAGATGTTACAGACATGTGGATTCTGTGGGAAAGCGAAGCTGTGCGTGGGAGGTATCAAAATAGGCTTCTCACAATTAGGATTACTATCTCTGGAATGGAGCGATTTAAGGAGGTTGTTAAATAATATTGATCTGGGTGTAAAAAAAATGGTCATATCACATCAGGTCAATCTTTCACGTCGATATGCCTTCGTTATGAGGGTTGAATAACGAAACTAAACAGCAAAGAAGAAAGTACAGTACCTGGCGGTAAGTAATATCCATAGTTTGTAGAGCGTCGTCTCTGTCCAGTTAAAGTGTGCATTTTCCGCTATAAAGAAGGCAACAGTTAATGTGTGCATTTTCCGCTATAAAGAAGGCAACAGTTAAGGTGTGCATTTTCCACTATAAAGAAGGCAACAGTTAAGGTGTGCATTTTCCGCTATAAAGAAGGCAACAGTTAAGGTGTGCATTTTCCGCTATGAAGAAGGCAACAGTTAAGGTGTGCATTTTCCGCTATAAAGAAGGCAACAGTTAAGGTGTGCATTTTCCACTATAAAGAAGGTAACAGTTAAGATGTGCATTTTCCACTATAAAGAAGGCAACAGTTAAGGTGTGCATTTTCCACTATAAAGAAGGCAACAGTTAAGGTGTGCATTTTCCGCTATAAAGAAGGCAACAGTTAAGGTGTGCATTTTCCGCTATGAAGAAGGCAACAGTTAAGGTGTGCATTTACCGCTATGAAGAAGGCAACAGTTAAGGTGTACATTTTCCGCTAAAAAAAAGGCAACAGTTAAGGTGTGCATTTTCCGCTATAAAGAAGGCAACAGTTAAGGTGTGCATTTTCCGCTATAAAGAAGGCAACAGTTAAGGTGTGCATTTTCCGCTATAAAGAAGGCAACAGTTAAGGTGTGCATTTTCCGCTATAAAGAAGACAACAGTTAAGGTGTGCATTTTCCAACTACTCAAACTGATATTAAGAACGGAAAAAACTCCTAAAAGGTAATAAAGCAGATTTCTCCAATAATAGGGCTACATTACTTTTGTCAAAACACTACAAGGTTATATCTTACAAACGTTCTTAATTTTGTTATGCTAAAATAACGTTCAGCTGAAGCTACTGAAACTGAAAAAGTTGACGGTAAAAAAATAAAAAGTGTCGCAATATATTATATTGTATATTGATTTAATCGATTACATTTTGTATATTTTTAATTTCATTTAATATTTATTTGGCAACGTTAGACGGTATATGAGGAGAATTATGTAAGGAGCTAGAGATATGCGAGTTTTTTTTAATATTGTTGAAATGTTTGTATCTGGAGTGATTGAACTATCTTAAGCGAAACCACATCCATTAGGAAGGTTTGCATTTGGGCACCATAAGAAGCCTTCAATCTCCTTCTTCATTGATGGAGTGTTATGAGGGTGAAAATTGGGATCCAAGATGGTGGCATTAAACTTTTTTGGTCTTCAAGTCTAAAGGATTACCAAAGGGGACATTTTGGGAAAGTGGGTCCGAGGTTTGATCGCCATATGCGACAGCTTCGGCGAATGATTTGACAGAGGCTAGACTGGATTTAGAAACTTCATGGTAAGACATGTTCTAGTCAGCCGTATAATATTGATTTACCTGACAAATTCCGGGCAGGACCTGTCGTCTACCGTATGGCGTCCACAACATGTAATACATGTTGGAGCCATCACCGAACAGGTTTCTCGAGATGAGATTGGTCACATTTTGAACAACGTGCAGATGATCTGCATTGCTGCTTCGTGTGTCCGTATCTGCAGCATTGGAAACACTGTATGGTCGGGAAATAATATTTTTCTACTACAAAAGAGTTGTAAAAAGCGTAGACCCTCTGAGGTAGGGCATGTCCATTAAAGGTAAGTACTGCCGTTTGTGTAGGGACCCATGTCACACCATCTGAGTTGGCTTCCTTACGGTTGAGTCTTATGACTTTTTTCCAAAGCCATCCGGTACTTCCAAATTTTCTCGAATTTCTTCCTCCTTCTACTCAACCGGGATTTCTCTTACGAGGTCCATGCTATTGATCATGAAAGAAGGGATAAATGCTTTGAAACCATATTCCGTAAGGGCTCCGTTTGGCAGGAAATTGTATGCCGATGTATATTTACTAAATACTACAGCCAATCTATTTCGGCCTACTTATTTGACACTGTTTCTCGGAGATATATCAGGAATCTCATTGTTTCTGAGAAACTTCCCGAAGATAATTGCATTAATGGATCTTTCAGGTGAAATGTTATTTTTTTGTACGTGAACAATGTAGGGCAATCGATCTTTGCATGTTATATTCCCTGACCTGAGGGAGAGAAGGGGATGCAGATAGGATGCTGTAGGGGTTGTGACTGTTTAGGGTGTTTCAGTGGATGGTACAGTAAGAGGGATTAGCTTTATTTGAGGCGACCATTGATGGCTCCCAGGCTTTAGATTCTTCATTAGCTGATACGAAAGATGAGACCGGAATTAACCGGTCACTAATTCACATTCGGTTTGCGTGGAATCATTTTCAATAATAATCTTAAATATATAAAGCAAGAAAGAGGAAAGAGAAAAAAAATTACCAACCTATATTCCTGTCTATAATAAAAATAAGCACAAACATGCAAATAGTCTAAGAAATAACATAACAAATATACATTAATTGTAGGGTGAAAGATTATTTTGCTAAATGATCTAGATTAAATTAAATTTAGCTGAGAAACAAAAATGAACATTTTTACTAAAAATGACGGTTGTTTTCCCGGGCCGACCATAGTAAAATCTTTTACTTCTTCTTGAATAGTAGATGTGAACAAAAGTTTGAGAAATACTGATTTGTAATAACACAATACTATTTGTATTATTTCGTAAATAAAATGAGGCGTGCGCTGTAAAAGTTATGTTCTAAAATTGAAACCATCTCTTTTTATCTCCGTCCTGGTGTAGTGTTGACTAAATAATAGCCGCGAGTGAAAATGTTCTAGTTTTGACATTCAGCTGTCAGTTGATGTGTCGGGCGGTATTGTTGTGTTGAATGCTGTCAATTATTTGATAAATTGAAGTAAAATGTGTTAATATGAGAATTCCTAATGCACTGATGGGTAACCTTTTTAGCTCGGCGTGTCAAAATTCTGAAAAAAACTGCCTTGACCCGGGTGCCGTATCACATCTTGGAATATTAATAATTTTAATAAAAAGGAAAAAACACTTTATTTATTATACAATAATTAAAACGTTTTATTTATTATTATTAAAACAAGCGTTTTATTTATTATTATTAAAAAGAAAAAACAAATAATTATTTATGTTGGTGACTTTTTTGTTGCTGAATTGCATTTGCTAAATCTTCAATTGAAGGTTGGTACGAGTATTACGTGCATTTTAAACACAAGCAAGCGTTACACACATCATCAGTCAGTCGGTATCTTTTATTTGTATTAATATAATATTATTCAACGCAACGAGAATAAGGTGTCACAAAAGTACGTTGAGGGGAATATTGTGAGTAAAGCCATCGCTAAATTTTTCCGAGTGCCAAAAGTGTTCGGTAATCTCTTGAGCCCAGATGATGTCTTGAAATTCTACAAGTTGCAACTCCAAATCATCACATTGCATCCATTCAAAACCATTTAATTTCAAAGTACTGTAGACTACTACATCCGGATATTTAATTATTTTAATTGTTTGTTCTAGGGATCTAAATTGATTGAATATTTTACCGAACTGGTCATGTAACGAGTTCACAATGTCCTGGTACTTTATATTCATGGGCTCCATTTCATTTTGTATAGTTGTGCTGGCCTCCTCGAAATACTTTTTTAGTCGAGGAAAATACTTATGAGTTTTAGTCGCTACATCTCGCTTGAAAGTTTTAAGTGTTGATATGTGGGTACATTTCATATTCACTATATTGAATGTGTCACAATGCTCCGAATGTATTTTGTACAGTGTTGTTACAAGTTTGTCTTGCCCTATATAAGAGCTAACAATGTATCACTTGGTTCCCCGCATTAAATAAACTTAACATTAAGTTTACTCTCAAAAGCTCTTATACCATATATCCAAACATAACTTCAATATCTTTGCCAAAACCTTGTCATTTAAAGTTCAGTTCATTCATATGAATAGAGAGATCTGTAAAAAAACATCAATGTGTTGACCCACTTATGATCACTGAACTGAGAAAAGTGATGTTATTAAACAGTGCTGCTGTTAAACATTGTTGTTATTAAACACTTTGTACAAACAACAAATACATAGGAGTAATGGTGGTGTATTGTAAAACAAACGTCTGACTCAAAACACGTCAGAACGGCAGAAATACAGATTGGGCATTGTTGCAACAATAACCCCGCAATGTTGCAACGTTGCAAGCCGCTACCGCTCGAACCCCCACTACCCCGACAAGTGTAGTCGTAAATATACGAGCGAAGAAAGCGTATCGCTCGTTCTTGGGCGAAGATCATCCGTAAACGATGCGTGTCACCCAAAATGTCTTGGTGTGTCACCTCTGACACGCGTGTCATAGGTTACCCCATCACTGTTTTAAAATCTAGTTTAATATGGTTAAGTTATTATTGTAACATAAACACGCTTATTTTTAACCTCTTGTATCCCAATCCCGTGTATTAATGTGATACACTTGATTTGCATTGAGTCCTGGTCCCGTGTTTTAACGTGATCGATTCCTCTTTAAAAAAAATACTTTTTACTGACATTGAGCTGATATTTTTGTTAATAACTCAACCTTTAAACAACAGTGTCCTGACTTCTGACGTAAACAATGCCCCATACAATGGAAATATGCATAAATTTATTTATAATGGAGATTCTGTCGCAGCGGTATCAATGTGCAGTGAACTGAAATCTTGAAGGTTTTGATATGTGAATGTGGAGATACCAACTGCAGTCTCCGTTTCCAAATAGATTAACCTGTTCACCGCGTTAAAAATCAAATTCCACGAATCCTGTGCGCGGCACAATTTCAGCGTTTTTTAATTTCTAAGTTTAAACACATATTTTATTTAGAACCACTGATATTTGATTACAACACCAAGTAAACATGACACTTAAGTAATTTTCTGATAATAAACAATAGTCATTACTCTTAAGGAGACTCACTAAATAAAGGAGATAAACTAAACATTACGTAAAATACACAAAGGAATGCTACGATCAAATCAATGCTTCATGACACTCACCCAATCAAATGCATATAGCACTAGTAATGTTTATTTACGTAAGAGAGACTTAGTAATGTTTATTTACGTAAGAGAGACTTATCGCAGGACTCGATCCGCGCGACAGGTCGTTAATGCTGGAAATATTGAGAAACCAAAAAAATTCGGCGCTCTGTTTATTCAACAATATCTCATAAACTAATATATTATTTGACAAGGTTTTCAGGGATGTCGCTAGAATAAAGATTATTTTAAATTTTAGTTCCATTTTTATTCCGGTTTTGTGTAATTTTTTTTAAGTATTTGTGATTTGAAACTTGGATTGTCGTCAGATCACAGGCGTTTGTGCTTCCCGCGGGGAACACGTTAAACAATTTGGAGGATCCTCTAAACAGATTGTCAAAGAGCATGTCTAAATATGTGAGGAATATCCACGATAAAGTTATTCAACGTTCATCAGTCCGAGCGTTTCAATGAAGAAAAAAAAGCCAATTTCGAGGTCGTCACCAGTTGATATCATCTCGGGGTATTTTGCAAGTGTAAAGTATCGAAAATTGTAGTTACAAAACAAGTCCAGCTCAAGGCCATGGAGTAAAAAACTTCACGATTAGTTAACATATCCGGATTTAAATTGTTTCAGTAAAGATATGATGAAATACACAAAGATAACATTCGATTATCCGGGACCGCAATTAATCGAGTTGCGGATTAATCGGGGAAGTAAAAAAATTGAAAACTGTACGCAATTGGATTAATGTCGATGATAATTTTCCTGGATATGACATTTTAATTGATAAAGATATTGTAAAACGTGTTATTGTTAGGTTGTTGCAAAAATAATGAGTGAATTTAATATTATATCATGTCGAACATTCTTTGTTAGGAAATATTTGTTATTATTTGATAGAACAAAATCTGCTATACTTATTAATCGAGTCAAGCATTTAATATGCATTATTTTGATACTTTAAAAACTGAATTGAAAATTAAAAAAATGCGTGTATTTTTATTGCATGAATTTTAAACATGTTCATCATGCATCTCAAACAGCGTGAAATGTTAACCAATCAGTGCGGTATTGGATCGAAATGTTTAGAAACGAAGACGTAAGTCTTAACCTGTTCACCGCGTTAAAAATCAAATTCCACGAATCCTGTGCGCGGCACAATTTCGGCGTTTTTTAATTTCTAAGTTTAAACGCGTATTTTGTTCAGAACCACTGATATTTGATTGATTTGAACACCAAGTAAACATGACATTCAAGTAATTTTCTGATAATAAATAATAGTCATTACTCTTAAGGAGACTCATTAAATAAAGGAGATAAACTAAACATTACGTAAAATACACAAAGGAATGCTACAGATCAGATCACAGGCGTTTGTGCTTCCCGCGAGGAACACGTTAAAGGCGAAGAGGGTCGAGGACGTCTCGCTACTGTTGAAAACGACAAATTGAAAGCTTTATTGTAAGAAACACTCAACAAACGGCACGGAAAATAGCACAAAAATTGAGTGTTGGTGTAGCTACAAACTGGGAAGGTGAAAAAGCTTGATAAGTAGGTTCACATGAACTTAATGATAAAATAAAAATAATATCGCCTCGAAGTATGTTCTTTGTTGCTGTTGTACAACCGTAATGATCAATTTCTCAACCGTATTGATCTCAGTTAAAAAAAAATAACGAATTGGGTTACGAAATTAAGCCTTACTCGTCCGATTTTTTTCCAACAGATTTTCACATTTTCAAGCACCTCGATAAGTATTTAAGGCAGAAAAAAATTAATATCTTTTAATATTTGTCTGACAGATTTGCCAGCTTATCTAATTTAAAGTGTTGCGGGTGGGATTTTACTTTGCCATTTAGGTTACATTCTTTAATGTAAAAACGCTATTTTTAATAGCTCATTTACATATATGTTATACCAGACATCATAAGGAAAACACTCGTGAAGTAATACACTTGGGAAGTATTACACTTGGGAAGTAATATACTTGGGAAGTAACACACTTGGAAAGTAATATACTTGGGAAGTAACACACTTGGGAAGTAACACACTTGGGAAGTAATACACTTGGGAAGTAATACACTTGGGAAGTAATACACTTGGGAAGTAATACACTTGGGGAGTACACTTAGGAAGTAATACACTTGGGAAGTAATACACTTGGAAAGTAATACACTTGGGGAGTAATACACTTGGGGAGTAATACACTTGGGGAGTAATACACTTGGGGAGTAATACACTTGGGGAGTAATACACTTGGGGAGTAATACACTTGGGAAGTAATACACTTGGGAAGTAATACACTTGGGGAGTAATACACTTGGGGAGTAATACACTTGGGAAGTAATACACTTGGGGAGTAATACACTTGGGGAGTAATACACTTGGGGAGTAATACACTTGGGGAGTGATACACTTGGGGAGTAATACACTTGGGGAGTGATACACTTGGGGAGTAATACACTTGGGGAGTAATACACTTGGGGCGTAATACACTTGGGGAGTAATACACTTGGGGAGTAATACACTTGGGAAGTTATACACTTGCGACTAAAAAAATACCGGTTAAGTATACGACAAACAAGAAAGCATGAATGGTCGCGTCTACATTTACTGATTGGCTTTTAAACTTAGATAAGTCTTTTTACGCAAAAAGTTGGCATGATTATTAATAATTTTCCAGCTCATTCTGAAGAGAGATAAAAAGTTACAAAGCTTTTAACAGAAAGCGATATTTTGGATGTCGCACAGCCCATACATAGTAGTGGATCCCGCTGGTGAAAATAGTCGAAATAGTCAAGAAAATGTAGATAATGACATCGGTTTCCCACTGCATCAGAAATGCTACAAATGATATAAAGTATGCGCATATATTTAAATGTACACACGAGGGGTGAAATGGAACAAATGATGGACGATATTGATAAATTTGTAGATAACAAGATGATAAAAATGACAGTACAAAAAAATCTTTTAAATTTTTTTTATAAAAAATCATTATTTTTATATTTGTTTATGTTGTGTGTGCTTTTATATAAAAAAAGTTATTGAACATGTTAAGTGTTAACAAATCGTAAGCTCCTCGTGTTGTGTTATAAACTCATAAAATGTTAACGTGTTAACTTTATATCTTAACTCGATTAAGTATCACGACATCAAAATTGATAAGTTTTTTTTTGTGTACTTATTTTAACACGAAATTATTTTAACGTGAAAAATTATTTTTGTCGCTATGATTTCGTATAAAGCGATTTTCACTGTATTTCCATTGTAATATACGAGTATGTTAGGTATAAATCAAGAACTGGTTTATGCCAAATAAATAATTAATCAAGAGTATATTTTTTTCAGTGCATTTGCAACATCGAATCTTTTAGCAATATAAAAACTATTTAGGAGACGTCATACATCCTTGCTTGCACAGTCATCTATTTATTTTTTTACACACATACTATCACGCCATTTCCCTGTCGGTGTAGGCAGAGAGGACAGATCGCCAGACGTTCCTATCTTGACACACACCCTTCACCTCTTCTACATCCATACACCTTCTCATACAAGCTTGTCCCTTATCACGCGATCATATGTTTTTTCCAAGTCCACCAATGCACATTTTTTTCCATAAATTTTTCCACAAACTTCGCAAAAAAATCTGATCCATGCACAATCTAATCTGACGACGATATACGAGTACATACGCAATTTCCCTTTCGGTGTAGGCAGAGAGGGCAGATCACCTAACATTCCTATCTCGACACACATCCTTAACCTCTTCCACGCGTGCCTTCTATCTTCTTACAGGCCTTGTTCTTACAGACCTGTTGGGTACCACTGGATTATTTCATACGTCCAACGATGGTCCGTTGTTCGGACGACGTGTCCATTACGTGGCATATTAAGACTAATTTCTGACATCTACCAAATATTTTTGTTTTTTTTTTTAAATAATTGATATGACTGAAGTCATAGGTACCCCCGAATACTACACGGAAAAAAATACTGTGTCATTCGAGGGGAGTAGCACATCGTGGGATTTGAACTGACGACCTCCCGCACAAAAGTCCAGTGCACCTCAAATTTACAATTTAACCTTTAAATGATGCTCTCCTGATTTCTAGCATGGGTAAAATAATACGTGCAAAACACAGATATTCAGTGCAGGTGTGCGAGGAAGACCTAGGAATGTATGATTGAATCAAGGGAATGATATTCTGGAGAAGGAAACCATTGAGAAATCTTGTTAAGGTTGTATGGATGTAGAAGAATCAAACGATGTTTGTCGAGTTATGAAAGTATGGCGCTCTGTCCTCTCTGCCTACCCCGACAGGGAGATGACGTGATGGTATTTATGTAAGCTATTTTTATATTCGTGCCCCGTCTGATATTTGATCACAACTACGCCGGTGGTTGCTACCCACAGGTTAAGAAACGATGTCGGTAATAAACAAAAAAAAAAACGCTTCGGTATGCTAAAATGATCATGATTAATTATTAATAGCACATTTGAAAATGTTCATCTTTTTACAGCACTTTTATCATTTTGACCGCAGACGTTGATATAACATAAGTCGTGTGTCGCGTAGTTCTATCGTGCATTCGGTTTTTTTATCACTTTTAAAGTTAATATTTCGAGTATTTTCTCTCAACAAAGATTATTTTTATGTTACAATATTTATACGGTGTGTTCTGTTCTCCGCATATTTTATTTCACTTTTTGCAGCTTTCAACATTTTAAGATTATCGGC
>CATKWJ010000776.1:0-41885 GCA_949825065.1 Odontocerum albicorne
TAAAAAAGTGGACCGAGGGAAGCGGGCTTGGACTAAATGAACCTGAATAATAGAAGAAGATTGTGCATGACAAAATAATAGAAAACTTGTGTGCCTGAATAAAAAGTGGACCGAGGAAAGCGGGCTTGGACTAAATGAACCTGAATAATAGAAGAAGATTGTGCATCACAAAATAATAGAAAACTTGTGTGCCTGAATAAAAAGTGGACCGAGGAAAGCGGGCTTGGACTAAATGAACCTGAATAATAGAAGAAGATTGTGCATGACAAAATAATAGAAAACTTGTGTGCCTGAATAAAAAGTGGACCGAGGAAAGCGGGCTTGGACTAAATGAACCTGAATAATAGAAGAAGATTGTGGATGACAAAATAATAGAAAACTTGTGTGCCTGAATAAAAAGTGGACCGAGGAAAGCGGGCTTGGATTAAATGAACCTGAATAATAGAAGAAGATTGTGCATGACAAAATAATAGAAAACTTGTGTGCCTGAATAAAAAGTGGACCGAGGAAAGCGGGCTTGGACTAAATGAACCTGAATAATAGAAGAAGATTGTGCATGACAAAATAATAGAAAACTTGTGTGCCTGAATAAAAAGTGGACCGAGGAAAGCGGGCTTGGACTAAATGAACCTGAATAATAGAAGAAGATTGTGCATGACAAAATAATAGAAAACTTGTGTGCCTGAATAAAAAGTGGACCGAGGAAAGCGGGCTTGGACTAAATGAACCTGAATAATAGAAGAAGATTGTGCATGACAAAATAATAGAAAACTTGTGTGCCTGAATAAAAAAGTTTGAAATCTGTGACACCCCTCACTCCCCCCCGCAAGGGACACGGCGTGATGACACGAATGTTTCTTTAAAAAATGTTTTTAAAACTAGAATCAGACCAAGTTTTTATATGAAATATTCGTACTTTTAAACAACAAAATATGTCTTTTTATTTTTTCACAAAAAAAAGAGACGCAAATGGGTTAAGGAGAGATACGCTCCGGATAATGGAGGGCCATCAGTCTCTAGTCTTTCAGATCCTGGAGTAAGGGAGTAAGGAGAATCAAGCAGTAGGATAATGCTCGAGAGATGATGATGATGATCGTGGGGAGATTTACGATGTGGGCGGTCGCCCCGCCCTGCCGCGGATTCAGATGTCTGCGTTGAGATGCTGTTTAAAAGACATCTTAGTGATTGTTACATGTTTTGCTTCTTTAAAAGCGAGTAAAGGATTTTTTCCTGTTAATACGCAAAAGTGTATGTACCTGTATCATTATTTTTTTACTAAAGTATCTGTGATTTTATCTGTGGTCAATAATCCAACTTTTGTAAATCATAATGGAGGCCAAAGTTGAATACACGTGATGAAATGAGCAGGGTAGAAAGAAAATATGTGACCTTCGAAAATCAAGAACTGGATTATTGTAATTTTATTTCTGCCGATCTGTCTGATTTGCCAATTTCTAAACTCCTGTCTGTATTTAACGCAGCTGCTTGGCTGATACACGGTAATTTTAAATATTATCATAGTATTCCACTTCTACGCCCCTGTCTGTATTTAACGCAGCTACTTGGCTGATACATGATAATTATAAATATTATCATAGTACTCCACTTCTAAACCCCTGTCTGTATTTAACGCAGCTGCTTGGCTGATACACGGTCATTATAAATATTATCATAGTATTCCACTTCTACGCCCCTGTCTGTATTTAACGCAGCTACTTGGCTGATACATGATAATTATAAATATTATCATAGTACTCCACTTCTAAACCCCTGTCTGTATTTAACGCAGCTGCTTGGCTGATACACGGTCATTATAAATATTATCATAGTATTCCACTTCTACGCCCCTGTCTGTATTTAACGCAGCTACTTGGCTGATACATGATAATTATAAATATTATCATAGTACTCCACTTCTAAACCCCTGTCTGTATTTAACGCAGCTGCTTGGCTGATACACGGTCATTATAAATATTATCATAGTATTCCACTTCTACGCCCCTGTCTGCATTTAACGCAGCTGCTTGGCTGATACATAGTATTTATAAATATTATCATATTATAGTATTCCACTTCTACGCCCCTGTCTGTATTTAACGCAGCTACTTGGCTGATACATGATAATTATAAATATTATCATAGTACTCCACTTCTAAACCCCTGTCTGTATTTAACGCAGCTGCTTGGCTGATACACGGTCATTATAAATATTATCATAGTATTCCACTTCTACGCCCCTGTCTGTATTTAACGCAGCTACTTGGCTGATACATGATAATTATAAATATTATCATAGTACTCCACTTCTAAACCCCTGTCTGTATTTAACGCAGCTGCTTGGCTGATACACGGTCATTATAAATATTATCATAGTATTCCACTTCTACGCCCCTGTCTGTATTTAACGCAGCTACTTGGCTGATACATGATAATTATAAATATTATCATAGTACTCCACTTCTAAACCCCTGTCTGTATTTAACGCAGCTGCTTGGCTGATACACGGTCATTATAAATATTATCATAGTATTCCACTTCTACGCCCCTGTCTGTATTTAACGCAGCTACTTGGCTGATACGTGGTAATTATAAATATTATCATATTATAGTATTCCACTTCTAAGCCCCTGTCTGTATTTAACGCAGCTGCTTTACTGATACATGGTAATTATAAATATTATGACAATTATTGAGATATACTATGGTCAAATAGAAGCGCTCGTGTGCAAAGTTTGGTCACCTAAATGCGCTATAAAAGGAAAAATTATGTTTATTTAAAAACATCGAAATTTTTATCTATCCGATGAAAGATAAGTCATTCAATTAATTTTAGGTAAATTCTGTAAAAATACAAGCCTTTATTTTATTAATGACCGGCAGTACTCGTAAGATGGTTAATTAATTATTCATAAAAATCTAGAATTCATTATGTAATTTTTGTTAATATTTTGTATGCCTCAAAGTGTAATAAATTTATGGGTGACGTCAAATCAAAATTTATGAAAACTGAGGAGCCCAGAATAAAGCGCACTTTTGTCGTATTTATTACTCTGAACGCATGGATGTGGGAGAACGTGAATTCTGGTACTTTAAGTCGCTATTAGTAACTTTACGGAGCAACAGCGCACGTTTTACGTCCTTACATTTTACGAAAACAATGGTTCGTACGTAACTGTAAAAAGAATATTTCGAGTTAAATACCAACTATACAGTGTCCGAACACCAACTTAATTAAGCAACGGGTTAAAAGATTTGAAGAGGCTGTTTTCTCGCTGAAATCTCGACCCATAGCTCGCCGGCGGACTTCTCGCAAAAATAAAAACATAGAGCAAGTCAATTAGTATGTGCGCATCGATCCCACGCTACCAACTCGCAAGCGTTCGTCTGCATTAGCAGACTTTGTTACAAGCAGGGCTGTGGAGTCGAAAAAAAAAACACGACTCCGACTCCGACTCCGATTCCTATATTTACCAACAACACAACTCCGACTCCACAACTCCGACTCCACAACTCCGACTCCACAACTCCGACTCAAAAAAGCTCAATTTTATCAGGTTGTTTCCTATCTTTGAATATAGCCATTTTTTTCATGTTATAGGGATAAAAATAAAACAAGATCAAACTTTAATAATTATTTATTAGAATTTATTCTTAAAAACAACATTGCTTCTATTAAATCTGTATTCGTAGAGGCTCTCAAATCAGAATTGAGAATTTTAAGAGCGGAAAATAACCGCTCTACGGATACTTGGGTTGGCGGTAATGCTGTAACGATCAATGCTGAATCTTTTACGATTTCTAGATACCGCTGTATTGCCATTTCAATATTTAACTTTTAAGTTCGGTCAATTTTTTCCATTATTTTCAATGCATCATAAAATTCAATTTTAAATTTTGAAATAGAGTCTCCTTCATCTATAGTATATTGGGACTGTAATTCAAACGAGGACGTTTTTCTTGTTCATTGAGATATTTTTCAAAATCGTCTTCTGATTCAGCGGTGTCGGATGAAGATGATGATACTTCGTGTACGCTGCCTGCTGTCGTCTCTTTTTCTAGTCGAAGGCCTTTCATACGAACGGTTAATTCAAACAGAGCGTTTTTAGCTCTATTTATTTGTTCTTCCGTCAATATGGATCGAACCATGGGGTTAACATAGATCCCAGCCAACAGAATTTTCTTTCGACGTGAGAAAGAAGGAGACAAACACATTTTCGTAGACTTTATGCATTAAATGGATCTCGGTGATTCATCATATCGGCGCGACTTGCGCCTGCAAGTTTAATATTCGTGCACAATACACATTCATTATAATAATTTAAAAATAATGTATTTTAAATTTTAACGAAAAAGTAGTCGGAGTCGCTCGTTTTTTACGACTCCTACTCCGAATCCGACTCCGGCCCAAACACCGCGACTCCGCGATTCCGACTCCAACTCCGACTCCACAGCCCTGGTTACAAGGCTAGATTTCGCGACTAAAATGTTTCGCGACTAAATAGTTCTCTTGGCTTAACAACACACTCTCTTCAGACAAATAATATTTCCATAGGAATAACTCCGTCAATAAACAAAATTACCGCTATTGGAGCGATAAAACTCAATATTGAAACCCCAGAGATTACTCCAAGTAATCAAGTAACAGTTTAACGTTAGGAATCATTGGTCCTTATTTATTTGAGGGCGCTCGTTGCCAAGCAAATGGTTGATTGATTTATTACAAAAAAACCATCGTTTTATTATGAATTTTTTAAAAGTGAACTTTACTTTGTCCCATTTCATATATGAATACATACGTTACACTCTACATCAAGTGCTTTTATTATATTAATATTATTTAATCGAAGGAGTTGTATGGTTGTACTCGAAGAAGAGGCGAAGATGTGTGTCACAATAGGAAAGTCTGACTGTCTGTTTCTTCGTCAATCCCGGTTAAGAAACGGCGTGAAAATATGAATGTTCTCGTACATGAACATTATACAATAATTTATCTTAAACTATAAGTTTATTTTTGGATATGTTGATACGTTATCTTTAGTTATTCAATTTTAAATGCGATAGATAAAATATACTTCAGTGTCGTTCATTTCGTCAATAACTAAATATGTTATGATGACGACTTCTGTGGCTTAATTGATTAGATTAAATTCGATTTCCGTTGGGCCCCATTTTTGTAAAAAAAGAGTTTTAGTCTTGTTTTCACTTAAGGTTTTGCCAACATCTTTCTGTTTAATCGTAAACGATTTCCACTTGACGATAAACCCAACCGGTTATGCTTTTAGTTCTATGTATAACATATTTGGTACGAACATTGGAGTCATAGGCATTAATACTATTTCTCTAATATGCTACTGCATGGATTCGAAAAAGTATCATAAATTTTAAAGACAATTTAGTTACTTTACTTGCAGGCATACGAGTATACCGTTAACGGCCGAGGTCTATTGATTATTATTCACGCTTAGCAAGTAGTCGTCCTAGGTTCGATTTAAAACTAGTTTTACTCATGGACTATACAAGGCTTATAAGCTACTTATAGTAAATACTTTAATCGCTTTTAAATAACACAACAATATCGCTAATATGTACAAAATCACGACAGAATTATTCTATTTTCAACGTGTTGTTGTGTTTTTGGCCCCAAACCTGTAATTTTGCAATCCTCCAATCATTTGCGTCAGTATTTAGCAAATTCAATGAATTTTACTACTTTTTATAAATATAACACCCATTTTTGTACAAAAATGCTAACAAGAATTGTTAAAGAAACGTTTTGCATTAGTTATAATAGAAAACGTCCAAATCTGCTAAATATGTAAGAGCATTTGTGAGAGAAAGACGGAAATTTCCTACTTTTCACTCGAAAAACTGTCATTGAAAACCAAGTTAATGAATATATGTACAAAATTACGATAGAATTATTATTTGTTTAACATGTTTTCGTGTTTTTCGTTCCAAACCTCTAATTTGGCGATCTTTCTTCAAACGGTTTACCCCCCCCCCCCCTCGTCTGTATATTACTTAATATACTTACTCTATTATCACTGACAACGTAAAAGAAATAATATACGGAGGTAATCATTGGAACTATAAAATAATAACAATAGCTTGGACTTTCGCCTGTAATTAACGATTACTTATATAATGTTAAAAACGGTATCGAAACCCTACTAGTAAGTACAGATAGATGTAGCAACACTTCGTTTTAGTAAAGTAAAGATTTATATTTACAAATTTTCATGTGGAAGGGATGGAGAAACGGAGTAAGGGTAGTAACCGCAGCAAGGGAGGGGGTGCTAATCGAGCATTTGAATAATTTTATTATCATCTAATAGAGAGCATTGGGCGGGACAGATACTCGTAGTAACAATGATACTTTGGAGCAGATGGGATTATGTTAATTCCATATTCAATCAATTGGGATAAATTTAGTTAAATATTTGTGAGTATCTCGACCTTTTGGAACAGAAATATAGAAATAACCAATCGAGGTATGAGTATTTTAAATATATGCCTTGGCCTAGAAAAACTCGGAATAGTAAGTAAAACAGCTGATGCTATCGGCCAAAAATATTTATACTTTCATATGGTATTATTCAAAATATTCCAATTGGTGATTTGAACATATTGGAGAGCGTAACTGGTAGACAATATTGTTTTCGACCACAGTATTCGGGGTTGGAACCACTGGATTATGCACGGATCTCGCGGTTCGTCATTGCACGATTTGGTAACACTTGCAATAACAAATGCGATTATTGTTACCAGACGAACTTTTTCACTTTTCTTTTTATTGAATATTATTATGAATCAACCAAGTCGTGACCTAGTTGATATAACGCCTGTCTCCCAGCCCGGAGGTCGCGGGTTCAAATCCCGCTGGAACACTTTTTTTTTCAAAAGAATTCTTGTCTATTTAGAATTTAAGGCCTCTTTAACATATTTCTGGTTGGCTGGAAGAGATATCCATATGGCAATAAGTCCGCCAGGTTGTATTGTATACAATGAAAGTGTAATATACAATATTACATTGATACAACAAAAGTATATTTACAAAACATTTTTAATAGTAAACAATTAGCACCGACAATTTTACCTCTAATGTTTGGGAAGATATCAAGATTTCATCATGGTATGCAGTTCATGACTCCCATGATAGCCTCCTCCATCCCTGCACTCCGCGGCTTGAAGGAAAGGTGTTAAGGGTAGTCCAGTTGCATCACTCTCTTCGTCACTTCATTTTTTCCTCTTGTGCGTTGTCCTTCCACAACTCGAGTAATCAAAATCTCTCCAAAATGTCTCCTTGACCACGAGCAATGAGTTCAAAGAATCGAAAAACTCGTCGAAGGCATATTGTAGACAATCTGTCGATGATTATCAGTTCTTTGAAAATTTTGGCGTTAGTTCGCATTGCTCTCCATTGAATGCATAATATTATAACGATTCAAGAAGCAATACAGCATGATTTGTACCAAGATGTTTATTTGGCCCATCTCCATGATTTATTTCAAAGTCACTGCTTTTGAAATAGAGAAAACGTTAGAATGAAAAAAAAGTGGAAAAAGTGTTTCCTCTATATCTACGCGTAATATACTCGTATAAGACCTAATGGTGTGTTAACCCTTCCCTTACGGTGATAAAAATAATACGCGTGTTACGGTGTTGGGTAGTGAGTACGCAATAAAAAATTAGCGATTTTAAATCGGAAAAATAAGAACATTCATAGATAATCCCCTTAATTAATTATAATTGAAGTTAAAAATTATAATAATTGAGATTTATTTGCTTAAAACATTAAAAAACCATCTGAAAACATTAAAAAATGCTCACGGAACGGGCGTACGTCTAACCTATTTGCGAGCCTAGAGGCAACTAGTGGCGCGGAACATCAGTCGCATACCCTGGCGCATACGCCTTTCCTGGCGACGTTGAGACAGTTCAGCTCCTCGCAATTCAGTCTAGTATGCAAGAGTGAGATGCGAATATAGTGTCGCGCTTCCCGCATACTATTCACCTATCGTCAAGACGAGGCGTTCGCCGCGTTTAAATGCGAATTTGTTTTCGATCTTTACAAAACACCTCGATGTAGTCGATAAATTCTGATTATTATTAATATTATTTTTTAAATCAATGCGTAAATATATTATGGAGGAATACCTAAAATCTTAACCTTGTATTTATTATATTTATAGAGATATTGATGGTTATTAGAAGCAATGTGTAGAAGATACCCAACACAGGGAAGGAAAGGTTAAACTATGTGAAGATACAAATATATGAATATCAAATTCACGATAAATACGAGTATATGTAATAGTTATTATATTCATAATCACTATTTTTGTGTTAAAAATAATAATAAGAATATTTCTTATAATAATAAGTACTAAAAATATAAATAATAAGTTTAAAGTAGTAACAATAATAATCATGTTCATTGATAGCAAAAACACGTACATGTTCAAGTTCTCTATGGATATATTAATAATAATTATCAAAACAATAATAGTTATTATTTTTATGATTATAATAGTACGAATTATAAAGGAACTGGAGCAGGGTGATAAGTTATTTTCCGTGATGGGCAAGATGAAAAAAGGGTCATTGAAAGAAGGGTAGCCGACAGTTAACAAGGTAAAGGAAGCTCTTAATGGTATGCTCAACGAACGCGCAGTATCAACAGAAGCAAAAATGACAAAACATAATAGTGTTGTAATTTGCTCTCCTGCTCCCTGATGATGAGAGTCTTGTTTGTGCGCCCCTAATTCCGTTCCCATCCGTGGTTGCAGTCCTAAGACTGGTTTGCAGCAATTTCAACTCTTCTCCTCCATTCCCCCCTGTCCTGTGCGGCTCTTTTTAAATCTGTATATGTTGAGCAGCGCACGTCCACCAACAGGTCCTCCAGGTACTCTCGGCGTGGGCGTCCCCTAGAGTTTGTCCCCTCGGTCATACCCTCCATTATGGCATGCAAGAGGCCCTCTTGTCGTATTATATGACCGATCCATCTTGCACGCCTTTCGGACAGGATCCTGAGCAGGTGCCTTCCTCCTTCGATTCGTTGGAGAACCTCTTCATTTGTGATGCGGTCTCTCCAGGAAATTCCTAATAGTCTTCTATAGGACCACATCTCAAAAGCCTCTAGTCTTCGTTTATCTCTTTCGGATAGGCACCATGTCTCGCAGCCGTACATCAAGATACTCCATACATAGGTCTTGATGAGGAGTATTCTCAGTTTTAGGTCTATATTATTTGATTCTATTATTTTCGACCTTTTATTAAATGCAAGTCTAGCCTGATGTATACGGCTGTCCTAATAATGAGGTTAAAACCTTGAAACCGGTAGTGTTTGACTAAACTAATTATGTAGTTTTTAAATCTCAACAGTGTTAACGCCTTAATTTATAAAAAAATATACATAATAGTGTGCTGGTGCCCACCTTGATGTATCAGGGTGAAATTTTGACTCGGTAGAAGAAGGATAAGAGTAAGGTTAATGCTGTAGAGATGCGTGCACTAAACTAGATTAGTGTATTGTCAATGTATGAAAGAAGGCGGAATGAAGGAATCAGAAATGAATGCATGGATAAAATTAATGTTTTAAATAAGATGAAAAAAGGAACTTTAAAATGTGAAAAGAAAGAATTACTACGCGAGTATACGTCAGAAATGCAAGGTGCGCGTAAAGAGGTAGACCGAGGAAAACGCAGCTATACCAAATGAACCCGATTTTGAAAGAAGGTAAAATGAGATGTATGAATGATAGAAGATTGTGGAAGAGGCAAAAGATGTGTGTTTAACCCTTCCCTTACGGTGTTAAAATTGAAACGCGTGCTCCGGTGTTGGGTAGTGAGTACGCGATTAAAAATTAACGATTTTAAATCGGAAAAATAAGAACATTCATAGATAACCCCCTTAATTAATTATAATTGAAGTTAAAAATTATAATAATTGAGATTTATTTGCTGAAAACATTAAAAAACCATCTGGCAACGCTCACGGAACGGGCGTACGTCTAACCTATTTGCAAGCCTAGAAGCTACTGTGGCGCGGAACGTCAGTCGCATACCCCAGCGCTTACGCTTATGCTTGCGACGTTGAGACAATTCAGATCCTCGCAATTCAGTGGAGTATGCAAGAGTGAGATGCGAATATAGTGTCGCGCTTCCCGCCTACTATTCACCTATCGTCAAGACACAAGGTCGAGACACTCACAGCGTTTAAATGCGAATTTGTTTCCGATATCTTCACAACAAAATACCCACGATGTAGTCAATAATTTCTGATTATTATTAACATTATTTTTTAAATCAATGCGTAAATATATTATGGAGGAATACCTAAAATCTTAACCTTGTATTTATTATATTTATAGAGATATTGATGGTTATTAGAAGCAACGTGTAGAAGATACCCAACACAGGGAAGGAAAGGTTAAATAACAAAAATGAATATCTGTTCTCTTTGCCTACCCCACAAGGGGCACGGCGTGATAGTATATATGCATGTATTATAACAATTTTATATTGTGATGATAAAAATAAAACTTAAAATAATAAGAAGATAAAAATAAAATGTATAATTGAATAATTATGTTTATTGATAGCAAAAATACTGCAATATTAATTAAAACACAATATTCATTAAAATATTGTAAGTTTCACATTTCTTTCGTGTGGTACCCTTCAACACATCCAACTGATAATTCACACAAATTGAAGAGCACGCCCGGAAGACAAAGACGTCTTCAGCCCCAGTAGTCGAGCTTCCGGATTAAACCACTGAAGTACGAGGCGTATCCAGAAAGTAAGTGTACTGAGGCTCTCACGACCGGATGGATTTTATTTTTCGACATGTTGGCTACACTTCCGTGTAGCCTGACCCTTCCCCTCCACAACGAGACCGGTTCGAGGTCAGTACGTTGAGAAGTGTCGACGCGACAACACGTTTCGTGAAAAATGTAAATGCAATCTCCCGCCAAGTGCGAAATACGGGGCGTCATCCGTTATCTCGTTTGGAAGGGAAAACCTCCGGTTGAGGTTTATAATGAGGTGAAAACTGCATATGGTGATAAAGCTATGAATCGTACAAGTGTGTACAAGTGGTGTCGCGAGTTTAAAAACGGTCGTACGTCTATGCATGATGATCAGAGGAGCGGAAGACCTTCGATTGTGACTGACGAAATTGACGAAATTGTTTTGGGACTGTCAAGGCATAATTTTAATTGAATATATGCCTCAAGGGGAGACCATCAACTCTGCAAGATACTGTGAGACCCTAAAAAAATGTCGTAGGGCGATTAAGAACAAGAGGAGAGGCATGCTGACAGAGGGAGTCTGCCTGCTGCACGATAATGCCAGACCACACACGGCCAACGCCACGAAGAACTGCTCGTCTCATTTAAATGGGATGTCCTGAACCATCCCGCGCATTCCCCTGACCTAGCACCTTCATATTACTATCTCTTTACCTCCCTGAAGCTGCACATGGGTGGAAAAAGTTTTTCAACCGACGAGGAGGTAAAGGAGGAGGTGGAGAAGTGGACGGATGGGCTGGCGGGAAACTACTTCGAGGAAGGCATCAAAAAGTTGATACCCCGCTTCACTACCTGCATTGAGAGGAATGGCGACTATGTCGAAACATAGCTTACATATGTACTGCGGTAACCACGTAATTTTTTTGTTTAAATAAAAAAAATTGTAACCAAAAAAATTCAGTACACTTACTTTCTGGACTTACCTAGTACAATGCAATATGTGCGAAACTCGGGGTTCATGATAACACGTATTGGCAATACTAATACTGCGGAGGCAACAAGACTTGCTTGCATATGTACAATAGTGTTACCAGACGGACTTTTTTATCAGACTGTGTCCCTTTTTTAAATTTTACTTTTGGGTACTATCGGAAATCGGTCCCGGTCCCAAACCCGAACCCCTCTTGTGGAAGTCAAGCGTCCTACTGACTAGATCACGGAGATCGGCATATATCATAAATAAGTTATTGAGGAGTTTGATTCAAGTAGGATGGGAATATACAATATGATACATGAAAACCAAAAGGAAAATTGTCATTGTCAATAACATCTATTTTGTTTACATCCAACATTTGAATAAAATGTATTTACTTTTCACAACAAATTATATTATTTATCAAAAGTCGTGAATATGTAAACTCATTTTGTATCAGTATTTTCAGTAAATATCGTGCGATTCATAATACAATTTGAATATTTTGACGCGGTGATCATCAGCAGTCGTGGCCGAGCGGTTAAGGCGTCTGACTAGAAATCAGATTCCCTCTGGGAGCGTAGGTTCGAATCCTACCGACTGCGAACGCTTTTTTTTTCACAAAGTTATTATTCTTTTTTTATTTTTATAAAGTTTTATTAAAAAATCTTAACAATATTTAATTTAAAAATTGCTAATAAAAATACTATATTTTTCATTGGGTACATTTAAGTTACAAGTCATAAAAATAAGAAACAAAATAAACTCACCTCGAATACTTCACAATTTACGAGTACAGTCATAATGCAAAAAGGTACTACAAATTTTTCAAAATGTACAATAGCTGGGTTTAAAAAGTTAGGAAATAATTATTGGCATAGTAACAATCCCTGAAAATTCCCCGAAAACTTCCACAATTTTTCCATTATGACAGTTTAATGTTTTTTCGGATGGTTATATTTTTCATAAAATTAATGTACATACTTGTATAATATTGTACATTACTCGAACTTTTGTTATTGACAGTAAAAATTACCTGGCTTTTACCATAAAGCCATCCCTTCCAACCAACCCAACCAATTTTTTAATGAGACCTGAAGTGAAATCCAAACTTGAATCCTTTTTTAAAGAAAACTGTTTTCCAACTGAAATGGACCTCTCAACAGTCTTAGCAACAGAGGTCTTCAATAATGTATTGTAAAATAATATAGTATGTTTATTCTTCAATGTTTTTGGAAGTTGTTGCCATGCTTAATGGGTTTATCATCATCATCATCATCATCATTGTCAACCAGGGTCGATCCACTGCTGGATGAAGGTCTCCCCAAGTTGACTCCAAACAGTTCGGTCCTTTGCTCGCCGATGCCACGTGATGCTGCCATGCTTCCTGATTTCGTCCATCCAGCGTACCTTCGGTCTTCTTCTAGGCCTCTTTATGCCTCTTGGATACCATTGAATTATTTCGGATGTCCATCGGGAGTCTGACATTCTGGCTACATGTCCGGCCCATTGCCACTTCATTCTTTTGCACACCTTTATAACGTCTTCTACCTTTGTTATATTGCGAATCCAGGTGTTTCGTTTACGGTCTCTTTTAGTATATCCTAACATGCATCTCTCCATGCCCCTTTGTGCGGTCTGGAGCTTTTGCGTGTTCTTTACTGTGAGCGTCCATGTCTCGCAGCCATACGTAAGTACTGGAAGAATGCACTGGTTGTAGACCCTTCGCTTCAAGGATATTGGGAGATTACTTTTGAAGATGTTGTTCAAACGTCCAAATGAGCTCCACGCCAGTTTTGTCCTTCGTGCTATTTCCTCCCATATGCCACCTGGAATACATATTTAAAAAACTAGAATGGGAAAGTAAAGGGCTGGCGATCGATGGAAAATACCTGAGCCATTTGAGATTTGCAGACGATATCGTTATATTCTCACAAAACCCGAATGATCTTCAGCACCAACTGCAAGAATTGGCAGAGGTCAGCAGGGAAGTTGGTTTAAAAATGAATATTTCAAAAACCAAATATATGATGAACGGCTTTGCTACCTCAAAACCTATAAACGTAGATGGAAAACCGCTAGAACTTGTCCAGGAATATGTGTATCTGGGCCAACTTATTTCCTTAATGGGTTTATATTGCAATATAAATATCATATTATGATGATTGACGTTTCGAAGGCTTTGGAGCATTTATCGGGTGATGTCAAAAAAATATACTGAATATGATTGCTACAAAGCAGTAAATCTGTCTGATGTACAAGTATGTTATTTGTTGAAAGTGTTCAAACATACGAGTATGTATCAAAAATAATGAATTTCTATTTATTTTAGGTGCCTATCCTATAAGCATATCATAAACCAAGAACACGCACTCCGTTGATCTCTGTTGAACTCTGTATCTAGAAAAGTTTATACAACGGACACTATGTTATGTTTTATTGAATATCTCAGAAGTAGTGAACTGTTGGTTAGACCCTTTTGCATACACTCTTAAACGTCCATAATGTCATATTATGTCGTTTATGTTTTCGTTAACAATAAACCAAACTTCTTAGTTTATGCCCATAACGTGTCGTATATATATTTTTAACAATAAAACAATGTTGCGAGTGTTCTTGCACCACATTTTTCCATCGCTTTTCTCAAAAATATTTGCCATAAACAAACATTTTAAATATTCCACCAAAAAATCTGCCATGGCCGACCTCACTCTCGTATTTCTTTCGTAAAACATTTAACGAGCTTCATTTCAGGAACGACCACCGAGAAAATCAGGGCAAAATGTCACATTCGAAGTGGTCTTTTTTCAGATTTCTTATTCTATGGTAGAATATTTATTATTGCAAATGTTCTATATGTACGACCTCCAATTACAAACTTACGTAACACTCCAGCGGAGATTGTCTTTTGGTTTTTCCAGTTTGCCACTCTTCATTTTTCGCGTTTTCCTATATACTCGTATGTTGATCTACCCTGGAACAAATTAATACAAGACTCGCAGCAGCATCGCTGACATCCTTCAGAAATTGAAAGTGAATTGAATTAATATCCTTTAGTGGAAATGCGTATCCTCAATCATCCTTGTTTTCTAATTTTCCTTTTCTTCTCTCGGCCACGGATGACACAGTTCAATTAATACGACTATTTGTACACATCATTACACATGTTTTATTTTACTCGCTTGTTTTTTTTATTAGTTCGGTGTTGTATAGTTTATTTTCTTTAGACCAATTAAGTAAATGGGATAAACATGTATGGGTGAATAATGAATGATTAGTACTATATGTACAATTTACTATATGTACAATAGTACTTTCAGATGAAGATGCTATATTAGATGATGGAAAAGTTACGAGAGGTAATGAAAGACACGTAGCAAAGTCAATGACGCCCTAATAAATATACTCGATCCAGATACGGTATTAACCTGTTCACCGCGTTAAAAATCAAATTCCACGAATCCTGTGCGCTGCACAATTTCAGCGTTTTTTAATTTCTAAGTTTAAACACATATTTTGTTTAGAACCACTGATATTTGATTACAACACCGAGTAAACATGACACTTAAGTAATTTTCTGATAATAAATAATAGTCATTACTCTTAAGGAGACTCATTAAATAAAGGAGATAAACTTAACATTACGTAAAATAAACAAAGGAATGCTACGATCAAATCAATGCTTCATGACATTCACCCAATCAAATGCATATAGCACTAGTAATGTTTATTTACGTAAGAGAGACTCATCGCAGGACTCGATCCGCGAGACAGGTCGTTAATGCTGGAAATATTGAGAAACCAAAAAAATTCGGCGCTCTGTTTATTCAACAATATCTCATAAATTAATATATTATTTGACAAGGTTTTCAGAGATGTCGCTAGAATAAAGATTATTTTAAATTTTAGTTCAATTTTTATTCCGGTTTTGTGTCATTTTTTTTAAGTATTTGTGATTTGAAACTTGGATTGTCGTCAGATCACAGGCGTTTGTGCTCCCCGCGGGGAACAGGTTAAAATTGTCCAAAATGATCAACAACTGTATATTAGTGGCCACTTTGATGTATGGAAGTGAAATGTAGATGTGGAACAAGACTTAAAAGAGCCGAATAAATGCTACACATGCATATGCGTATACTTAAAAGAATGCGTGGTTTGCCTATATACTCGTAAGACAGAATACGGAATAAAGTTATAAGGAATGAATGTGAACGTAAGATTGATGTGTTGAGCAAGATGAGGAACAACAATCTGAAATGGTTTGGCTACGTTGAAAGAATGAATGAAGAAATACTAACGAAACAAATATGAGAAAGTATAGTTGGATCAAGAGTATGATATTTCGAAAAACAGAAAATGTTAAACATCACAGAATCGTAGGAGCTGCGTGAGAAGGTGTTTCAATATAAAAGAGGCGAAAATATATTAAGTGCGATGGAAAAGTTTGATTCTCTCTCCACTCAGCATACCTGGATATGAAGACGGCGTGATAGTATGTTTGTAATGCTGTAACTCCCTCACATTTCTCTTAAAACTTTGATTGTTTAGAAGATATTACCACTGAGCAAGAAACCTACCATTCTGCACCCTGTACAGTATTATACTCGTATTTAATTAAAACCTACCAACATGAATCATCATCATCACTATTTACATTTCATCAGAGATAATTCCACCCAGGTTTGTTGTCTCTTCACGTGCGATAATGTCACCAATAGTACGGTAACAATACTCATACGCCCCAGAGTACGTATGCGAGGATTGTTGTCTCTTCACGTGCGATATGGTTACCAATAGTGCGGTAACAATACTCATACGCCCCAAAGTACGTATGCGAGGGTTGTTATCTCTTCACGTGCGATAATGTCACCAATAGTATGGTAACAATACTCATACGCCTCAGAGTACGTATGCGAAGGTTGTTGTCTCTTTACTTGCGATAATGTCACCAATAGTGCGGTTACAATACTTATACGCTCCAAAGTACGTATGCAAGGATTGTTGTCTTTTCACGTGCGATAATGTTACCAATAGTGCGGTAACAATACTCATACGCCCCAGAGTACGTATGCGAAGGTTGTTGTCTCTTCACGTGCGATAATGTTACGAATAGTGCGGTAACAATACTGATACGTTCCAAAGTACGTATGCAAGGATTGTTGTCTCTTCACGTGCGATAATGTTACCAATAGTGCGGTAACAATACTCATATGCCCCAAAGTACGTATGCGAGGGTTGTTGTCTCTTCACGTGCGATAATGTTACCAATAGTGCGTTAACAATACTCATACGCCCCAGAGTACGTATGCGAGGGTTTTTGTCTCTTCACGTGCGATAATGTCACCAAAAGTGCGTTAACAATACTCATACGCTACAGAGTACGAATTCGAGCGTTGTTGTCTCTTCACGTGCGATAATGTTACCAATAGTGCAGTAACAATAGTCATACTCCCCAAAGTATGTATGCGAGGATTGTTGTCTCTTCACGTGCAATAATGTTACCAATAGTGCAGTAACAATAGTCATACTCCCCAAAGTATGTATGCGAGGATTGTTGTCTCTTCACGTGCGATAATGTTACCAATAATGCGGTAACTACACTGATACTCCCCATAGTACGTATGCGAAGGTTGTTGTCTCTTTACGTGCGATAATGTTACCAATAGTGCGTTAACAATACTCATACGCCCCAGAGTACGTATGCGAAGGGTGTTGTCTCTTCACGTGCAATAATGTCACCAATAGTGCGGTTACAATACTCATACGCTCCAAAGTACGTATGCGAGGATTGTTGTCTCTTCACGTGCGATAATGTTACCAATAGTGTGGTAACAATACTCATACGCTACAGAGTACGTATTCGAGGGTTGTTGTCTCCTCACCTGCGATAATGTTACCAATAGTGCGGTAACAATACTCATACGCCACAGAGTACATATGCGAGGGTTGTTGTCTCTTCACGTGCGATAATGTCACCAATAGTGCGGTAACAATACTCATACACCCCAGAGTACGTATTCGAGGATTGTTGTCTCTTCACGAGCGATAATGTTACCAATAGTGCGGTAACAATACTCATACGCCCCAGCGTACGTATGCGAGGGTTGTTGTCTCTTCACGTGCGATAATGTCACCAATAGTGCGTTAATAATACTCATACGCTCCAGAGTACGTATTCGAGGGTTGTTGTCTCTTCACGTGCGATAATATCACCAATAGTGCGTTAATAATACTCATACGCTCTAGAGTACGTATTCGAGGGGTGTTGTCTCTTCACGTGCAATAATGTCACCAATAGTGCGTTAACAATACTCATACGCCCCAGAGTACGTATGCGAGGGTTGTTGTCTCTTCACGTGCGATAATGTCACCAATAGTACGGTAACAATACTCATACGCCCCAGAGTACGTATGCGAAGGGTGTTGTCTCTTTACGTGCGATAATGTCACCAATAGTGCGGTTACAATACTCATACGCTCCAAAGTACGTATGCGAGGATTGTTGTCTCTTCACGTGCGATAATGTTACCAATAGTGCGCTGATAAACCGCGATTTTTGTGCCTATTCCAGTACTTCTAAGCCCAATAGTTCGATTAACAGGTACTGAAGACAATATATATCAATAAAACTTTTAAATTTGTCAGATTTACTAATTCGGATATATTGAAGAGAGAAGTTGTAATGCTAAAATAAAACAATACATTTTATGGATTACTATATAATATGTTTTCTATAATAAAAATACTGTTTTTCATACGCGCTAGACGTGCGCGAGTATTTTTGCTCTTTACATGTGGTAATATTACTTATACCTGCGATCTCTAAAAAGATTAGAACCTATTCGAGTGCTTTTAAACCCAAAGGTTTGATCGATGGAGCCGGAAATTATATTGTCTCTCGGGCACGCTCTTCAATATAGTTGAATCACCAATTTATATTAGTTGAAGGGTACCACACGAATGACGATTCTTGGCCTTGTTGGTAAGACGCCTGTCTTTTAGTCCGGGGGCATCAATTTTTTATACATAATTTAAGTTGATTTGTAACGTCTTTTAAGTTGTTTAGAACAGTGGTCCCCAACCTCCGGGCCGCGGCCCGGTACCGGGCCGTGGACCAAATGGTACTGGGCCGCGCAAGGGCCTGCTAAAATATCAAAATTACTTTTGAAAAATCGAACATACCCAATAAAACTTAATTATAGCTTAAAATAATTATTCCGTTGAAAACCCCTTCACGCTAAGTTACCACCGACCTTCCGACAATACCTTCGAAATAAAACAACACCACACTACCATATGCATGCCGCATGCGGAGTCATCCTTGATTCCGAAGGCGGTCTTGCCGTAACTTAAACAAGGCAAATACTATATATTTTATATACTTTATATTAATATATACATAAGATGTCAAAAGTCGTCCTCTGTCGATTGAAGATCGAGTCGAGACGTCTATCGATCGAGACGTCTATCGATCGAGATTTGAGATCTTATCAATACTTAAAAAAGTGAAAATCGGGATATATAGTTAACTGTTGGAAGCTTCCTTATAGGTACGAGCTGTACGGGACGTGACTCTTCCATTTCAATATGTATCTAAATAATAATGTACCGGGAGTCTGGTCTGGCAGAGTCAAAATAAAAACTTCATTTTTTGTTATATTTTTAATTTCTTAAATATAAGAAATTGTTAACTTTACTGCATTTTGTTAGGTGTGTCCCCCCTCCCCCCCCCCTCCCAGTGGGCCGCGGTAAAATTATGAAACGTTGACCGGTCCGCGGCGACAAAAAGGTTGGGGACTACTGGTTTAGAAGAGATGGCCACATGACTATTAACTCGTTAGACTGTACTGTATTATATTAAAGAATAATTAATATAATATATTACTTTTAAGTTGTTTATAAGAGATGGCCACATGACCATTAACTCGTTAGACTGTACTGTATTATATTAAAGAATAATTAAAATATTTCTTTTAAGTTGTTTAGAAGAGATGGGCACATGACAATTAACTCGTTAGACTGTACTGTATTATATTAAAGAATAATTAATATATTACTTTTAAGTTGTTTAGAAGAGATGGCCACATGACAATTAACTCGTTAGACTGTACTGTATTATATTAAAGAATAATTAATATGTTTCTTTTCAGTTGTTTAGAAGAAATGGCCACATGACAATTAACTCGTTAGACTGTACTGTATTATATTAAATAATAATTAAAATATTTCTTTTAAGTTGTTTAGAAGAGATGGCCACATGACAATTAACTCGTTAGACTGTACTGTATTATATTAAAGAATAATTAATATGTTTGTTTTCAGTTGTTTAGAAGAAATGGCCACGTGACAATTAACTCGTTAGACTGTACTGTATTATATTAAAGAATAATTAAAATATTTCTTTTAAGTTGTTTAGAAGAGATGGCCACATGACAATTAACTCGTTAGACTGTACTGTATTATATTAAAGAATAATTAATATATTACTTTTAAGTTGTTTAGAAGAGATGGCCACATGACAATTAACTCGTTCGACTGTACTGTATTATATTAAAGAATAATCAATATATTACTTTTAAGTTGTTAAGAAGAGATGGCAACATGACAATTTACTCGTTAGACTGTACTGTATTATATTAAAGAATAAATAATATATTACTTTTAAGTTGTTTAGAAGAGATGGCCACATGACAATTTACTCGTTAGACTGTACTGTATTATATTAAAGAATAATTAATATATTACTTTTAAGTTGTTTAGAAGAGATGGCCACATGACAATTAACTCGTTAGACTGTACTGTATTATATTAAAGAATAATTAATATGTTTCTTTTCAGTTGTTTAGAAGAAATGGCCACATGACAATTAACTCGTTAGACTGTACTGTATTATATTAAAGAATAATTAAAATATTTCTTTTAAGTTGTTTAGAAGAGATGGCCACATGACAATTAACTCGTTAGACTGTACTGTATTATATTAAAGAATAATTAATATATTACTTTTAAGTTGTTTAGAAGAGATGGCCACATGACAATTAACTCGTTAGACTGTACTGTATTATATTAAAGAATAATTAATATGTTTCTTTTCAGTTGTTTAGAAGAAATGGCCACATGACAATTAACTCGTTAGACTGTACTGTATAATATTAAAGAATAATTAATATATTACTTTTAAGTTGTTAAGAAGAGATGGCCAAATGACAATTTACTCGTTAGACTGTACTGTATTATATAAAAGAATAATTAATATATTACTTTTAAGTTGTTTAGAAGAGATGGCCACATGACAATTAACTCGTTAGACTGTACTGTATTATATTAAAGAATAATTAATATATTACTTTTCAGTTGTTTAGAAGAGATGGCCACATGACAATTAACTCGTTAGACTGTACTGTATTATATTAAAGAATAATATATATATTTCTTTTAAGTTGTTTAGAAGAGATGGCCACATGACAATTAACTCGTTAGACTGTACTGTATTATATTAAAGAATAATTAATATGTTTCTTTTCAGTTGTTTAGAAGAAATGGCCACATGACAATTAACTCGTTAGACTGTACTGTATTATATTAAAGAATAATTAAAATATTACTTTTAATTTGTTTAGAAGAGATGGCCACATGACAATTAACTCGTTAGACTGTACTGTATTATATTAAATAATAATTAATATTTTTCTTTTCAGTTGTTTAGAAGAAATGGCCACATGACAATTAACTCGTTAGACTGTACTGTATTATATTAAAGAATAATTAATATGTTTCTTTTAAGTTGTTTAGAAGAGATGGCCACATGACAATTTACTCGTTAGACTGTACTATATTATATTAAAGAATAATTAATATATTACTTTTAAGTTGTTTAGAAGAGATGGCCACATGACAATTAACTCGTTAGACTGTACTGTATTATATTAAAGAATAATTAATATATAACTTTTAAGTTCTTTAGAAGAGGTGGCCACATGACAATTAACTCGTTTGACTGTACTGTATTATATTAAAGAATAATTAATTTATTACAAATTAAGTTTTTTAACTATAAAATTTCTATATTTTGGACAGTTCAAATTTATTGGTTGATTCAATAAAACAATTGGCACATAAACTATTGAAATGCGTTACAATTTCATAAAACAAAACTATTTTTTAAATCCTATCTTTAACACAATTTTTGAAACTGTTACCCAATGTGTCACTCAACACAAGCTTACCCTTTCTGTACTGTAACTCTAGGTTGGTTTCCACCCACGCTCGAAATTTACTTTATTCCTTTGTAAATACAGCAACACCCACCGATCATTTCATTCGCATTTTATTTCATTTTTTTTCAATAAACATGAATATTGCGTGGGCGCTCACATTCCAAGCCGGGTTTGGAACTTGTGCCGCCTTCCTTCCTCTTTACTAAATACTAATTCCCCCCTTGATAAATGTGTTTTATCGTCGTGGAAAGTGAAAACTTAATTTTCTGTTTTGTGTGAAAACAAATAATTACTTTTTACTAAATCACCATAATAGAGTAAACATTAAAACTAAATAAAAAACTACTTTCTATTGCTAATACGAAGAGTGAATAGGAAAATCGCCCCCCATCAAGTGTTTTTTTCTCTGTAGAAATATTCATTTCTACCTGAGTCTGAACTACGTCAAAGGACCAGGAAATCTCTAAATAAGCTCCAAAAAGGAATTGGGAGAACTAAGGGAAACATGTCAAGATGAATCGACTACATCTGCGATGAGAAACAGTCCACGCGACACTTGCTTCAGTGCCTGAAGAACCGATGTTGTCCACCGAAAAGGGCTTGATTCATAAAACACCCAGTGCTGTCCAAGTTGCTGAATTTTAGACAGAAATAATTAAATAGCTTTAACTCGATATAAAGATAAAATAAGATTTTCATTTTATGGAATTTTATAGTTTATTAACTTTGTGTTTCGCTACTTACACGGGATATGTCGCCTAATTTTATAGTTTACTAACTTTGTGTTTCGCTACTTACACGGGATATGTCGCCTAATTTTATAGTTTACTAACTTTGTGTTTCGCTACTTACACGGGATATGTCGCCTAATTTTATAGTTTACTAACTTTGTGTTTCGCTACTTACACGGGATATGTCGCCTAATTTTATAGTTTACTAACTTTGTGTTTCGCTACTTACACGGGATATGTCGCCTAATTTTATAGTTTACTAACTTTGTGTTTCGCTACTTACACGGGATATGTCGCCTAATTTTATAGTTTACTAACTTTGTGTTTCGCTACTTACACGGGATATGTCGCCTAATTTTATAGTTTACTAACTTTGTGTTTCGCTACTTACACGGGATATGTCGCCTAATTTTATAGTTTACTAACTTTGTGTTTCGCTACTTACACGGGATATGTCGCCTAATTTTATAGTTTACTAACTTTGTGTTTCGCTACTTACACGGGATATGTCGCCTAATTTCGAGAAGAAATCCTCCTTTTTTCATGGGTAAATTTATTTATTTTTTAAAGCATGTGTACCGGACAGGTACAAAGACTGTAGAATAGGTTGTTGGTTGCTGCACAATGCTCGTAGAATTTCGGTCGTGGTTGAAAGCGTCAATCACCAAAATATTAATTGGTGGCGAAATATTATTTCGCCACTACGCCACTGTCTAGGGCGGGGCTTGTCACTGCTCGGGGCGGGGCCTGTACTTGGCTATCCAAGATGGCTGCTCGGAGCAGTTCCAGTGGTGTAACGATGACGATGGTTCTGGAGAAACGAAGATGGTTGTAGAGAGATTCCTCTGTAGAAGATCAGAGAAGGGTAGACGAAGTGAAACACAGTTGTAGATCAGTCGAGAAGTATATTTTGGTAGCTCCAAGTGATTGATAACTTGTTTGGAGTTTCGGTCCGATGGTAGGACACCTTACTCCTTCATCGGATAAGTTCTGACTGTTTTGATATTTTGGAAATTTTGGATCTTTTTAGGAATCGGGAAAGGATAGGTTTGTGGAAAATGTTTTGATTTTATGGATGATTATGAGAAATTAAAAACGATTTAAATACATAAATAAATGTGATAGTAAATACATAATATTAAATAAGAATATACATTTAGTTGTGTCGTCACACACGGTAATATACTGAATGGGTGAAAAATGATGGTTATGAATAAAATATAGTATGTAAGTGAATATTGCATGTATATATATATATAGGTAATTAAGTGGATAAGGAGACGTGTGTGACTTATATAAATATAGATATATTAAAAATGTAAATAATGTTTATTGAAGGTGGTAAATGTGGTTGCCTAAGGGGGTAAACTGTCTTGCGGAGGAGCTGTCGATGAAGGGGTGTCCAGAGTGACAATCGGTGGGTCATTTGGGGGGATGATTACGGTTAAGGAGTGGGGGTTCGGAGGGGCGTTTCGTAATATAGATTTCAGGCGAGTGTGTCTGAATCTGGTGTTTGCGTTGTAGTTATCTAAGGATTTTATGATTGGGTTGGGATGACAGGATACAGAGCTGTAAAACCTCTCGGCCAGAGCGCGCATATGTTCGGGGATGGTATGTAGTTTGATATCCGCGTGGAGTCTAGATTTACGTACTATGTAGGGTGCTTTTAAGATTATGCGGAGGGCTTTGTTTTGAATGACTTGAATGTGATGTAGAGTTGATTTCTTCGCGTGGCCCCAGACCGGAAGGGCGTAAGTCAGTTGAGGTCTGATGATCGCTTTATAGAGATGGAGTTTAGTGCGCGGGCTCAGTTTGCTGTGTTTGCAGATCAAGGGATATAATGATTTGAGTGTTCCGTGAGCTTTTGATTTAATATTATGGGCGTGTTTGTACCACGAGAGTTTACTATCCAAGGTGAGGCCTAAGTATTTCACGTGTTTCGTCCATGGGACGCTCTGGCCGAAGAGTTTAAGAGTTCTGACGGGTTCGATATATCTGCGTGAGAAGCGGACAGCGGTGCTTTTGGTAGGATTTATTTTGATCTTCCATTTGGTGCACCAGTGCTCCAGAATGGGAATGAAGTCTTGCAGTCTATCGTGGGAATCGGACTCATATTTCGATGAAGAGAGGAAGGCTGTGTCGTCAGCGTATTGCGCGGTGATACAATGTGTGCGTGAGAATTGAGGCATATCGCTCGTGTATATGTTATACAGGATAGGGGACAGCAGTGCACCTTGGGGTACTCCTGCCAGAATGGGGCGTGGGGATGAGTTTATGCCGTCTATTTTGACGGAGAAGGAGCGATTTTCGAGGAATGATGCGATGATTTGCACTAGTCTGAGGGGAATACCTGACTTGTGCAGTTTGAATATGAGTCCGTTATGCCAAACTGTGTCGAAGGCTTTCGCCACGTCTAGTGAAAGGAGGGTCGTGAGGCCTTTGGCTCTGAAGGATTTGATTATGTGTTCTACAACGCGAAGAAGCTGATGGCTGGTAGAGTGTAATGGCCTAAATCCGTGTTGCGAATCTGGAATGATGTTGCGAGAGTAAGTTTCTGTCGAGAGACGTTCGAGGATTAATTTCTCGAGCACTTTACCTAGAGTCGGGAGCAGGCTGATCGGTCTGTGATTTTCGGGGATAATGTGGCTTTTACCCGGTTTAGGGAACATGATGACGTCGGCGTTTTTGAACGGGGTTGGAAAGAATTTATGTCGAAGGCAGGCATTGTAGATGGCGGTAAGGGCGTAAATGGCTTTTTTCGGAAGTTTTTTCAAGGTGAGATTATTGATTTTATCGGGGCCGGGTGCTTTTTTATTAATGAGATTTTTTATGATAGATTGTATTTCTATCGGTGAGAAGAAGTCTGTGGTGGGGAGGGTTTGCTCATTTAATATGTCGACGACTGCGTTGTCGACCGTTATTGAGTGAGAGGGGTCAGAGAGGTCTGCATTAGGCGAGAATATGTTTGCTAGAGAGTCAGCAAAGGTCTCTGCGCGGTCGCGAGCAGAGAAAACGGGGCCATTTGGTCCTTGAAGAGAGCTGGGTCGGGAGGGCGTATTTCTAAGGCAGCGCGTTAATTTCCATTTGAGTCCATCATTATATTCGAGGGACTCGACGAAGTCTGACCATTTGTCATTGCGGAGTTGCTGTAGGAGGTGTTTAATTTTTTTGGCTAATCTGTTGTAGTCGGTCTTGTAAGAGGGGACAGCTGTGTTTTGCCACAGTTTTCTGGTTTTGTTTTTTTCCATAATCAGTATTTTGATATGTGGAGGAAGGGGAAGTTCGGGTTTATCGGCTGGTCTCTCTTTTGAAGAGGATGTGAGAGCGGATTTGATGGTGGCTGTGAAGTCATTTATAGCGGCGTCTATGGAGTTCGTGTCGGGGAAAGTTGTCGGTATTTTGATGCTGCTGTCGACGTTAATGGCGAAATCACTCCACGAGGTGATGTGTCGCGGAGGGGCTGTGGGCGAGAGGGGTGGGAAGCCATCCGTCAATTGAAGTAATACCGGGTAGTGATCGGATTGAAGCTGGTGAACAGTCGTGAGATCTGTTTGATAGGGAATGTCGTTATGGACAATGATGTCGATGACATCGGGGCGATGGCTGTCTATTAGTGGATAGAGGGTGGGAGACGTGGGTCCTTCCACGAAGTATCTTTTGCGGGAGGAAATTTCATCAAGTATATTGCCGTGAGTGTTGGGAGTGCGGCTGTGCCAGAAGTGGTGTTTAGCATTAAGATCTCCCGCCATGATGGTGGGGATATTGTCTGTGAGGAATGAGTCAAGTTCAGACTCGACAAGTGGGGAGGTAGGTGGAAGATAAGTCGCGCAAAGTTTAAGGGGGCTGTGGTTGGCGGTGTTCACCACTACGCATGTGGATTCTATGTTAACGGTGGAAGGGGAGGGGATTTTGGTAGCTTTTGGGCCTCTATATTTACGGAAAATCGGTCATAGTAAGCGCCCACTACCCGCAAAGTACAACCACTTTCGGGGCTCGGGACGCCGCTTAGACCGACCGCCTTTTGCCTTAGTCTCGATGGCTCGGCGACAGCACATTTTCCTGTGCGGTCGCGAGCGTAATCGGATTCAAACAGACATAAAATATTACATACAAAATATAATGACACGATACATTTTCCATAGATTTAGCAGATTTACATATTATCATATTAACATAAGTATAACATAAGCACATATTATCATATTAAAGTAATGTCTTTTCACATACATATACAAATATTAGGGTGAATTTCCCTCCAGATCTACACACAACATTGTCTGTCTCATCATACCACATACACACACAAGGGTGACGGCACTCGTCCGATACAGCATGTACATATTAAACCTTATAACATACAAAGCTTAAAGATACATTATACGAGTATACAGCAGCAAGAAAATAATAAAAAATAGTAACCAAGAAATATTTATTAAGCCAAAACAGCTAATTTCCATTATTAAGAAAGTTCAAAAATCATTGCTTTAATAGGTCGCCTATTTGCAGCACAAATATTGCACACGGTAAAGCGTCGGCCCTGTCCATATACTCGTATCTAAGCTCGATTCGGACAGTCTGTTGAAATTTGGTTTTTGTTCCCCATTATCGCATTATTCTCGATTCGGCAATTTATTTTTATTTTTTTTTCTTTTAGTGAAATTTAAAAACGTTCCTAATTATACAGGTGCATGGAAATGTTGGTTGGTGTTGCTAAGGAAAAATATCTAATACTACTCGTATGTTATGTGACTACGGATGAATGATAGCGTAAGGAATATAATGAATAGAGACAGCTGATAAGGAAAAACGTCTAAATCTTGTTCTGCGCGCGGTCCTACCACGCAATATGTACAAGTATTATTTATTTACATGATAAGTTGTTGTAGACGTAGGCATGCGTGCTTTGAGACGAATACGTGACGGGAAAATGTATGACAGAATAAGGCGGATGTGTTAAGTAAAATGAGGGAGAGCAAACTTATATGGTTGGGACCAGTAGCGGCTGGCTCATTAGTGCTCTCGTGCACCGAACTACTAAATTTATATAACAATAATCACATAAAGAAGTATCAAGAAAATGTATATTATTATAACAATATTTATGAAAAATAAATATATTTACGATATTTCGTATGTCGACATGGCTCACTACAATATGCAACTCTATTTGTTAGAGCACATTTTTTGTATACATACATGTGTTTTGCATCCAGGCGCATTCTGCGAGCATGTGTGCGTAATATTACACGAAGAACTCGTCCGTGCGCATTTCATTCCGTCCCAAAATCACAATATTTTGCTTTGAAATTAGGAGAGAACAGTAAAGATGAGACAGCTATATTTGAATAGGAATTTCAAGTCATTCTGGTGCACGCACGTATCAACTTCGGTAAATATCCGAGTGATCTCGGAAACGCCCGAATGACGCGATATGGTAGTAGGCTGGGATAATAATACAATACATCAATTTAAAGTTTTTTTTTTAAATATGGGTCCCGCATAGAAGGGATGATTTGTTCCTAGCGTTTAAACTGGGGCGTCTTTTTAGTACATATATCTTTGCGAGTATATGTCTCCAAATTAACAAACGTTTTTTGCTGAATTAGATACCGACTTTCTTCCTTATTTGTTTTGTTTAGTAACTTGTAAGAAATTCCGTTTTCGATTTCAATGATATTTTTGCAGTTTCGGCTAGTGGTTAAACGCTTATCTTTCTATCTACTCGTATATAATATTACGAGCCATTTGCAAGATAAACATAACTATTTGGATTATTTATTGTGTTTGTTTGCGTAAATTTTTCCAAAAAATTCTGCCACAATGTGTCATTTTATTCAAACAATTGCAATTTAAGAATTAAGATCCCGTCATAATTCGTAACAATATCATATCAGTGAGTTTGAAAAATGTGTTCAAAATGTGCGTAATTTCACGGACAATTTTCTTGAACCACCGACTAAACGAATAAAATCCTCGAAGTCAAGTTATTTGTAAAGAAGTCTGCGATACAATTTTGTGTGAAATGAAACAACGTTTTGCATTAACCAATCACCTAACTGCAGCAAAATTATTCTATTGCGAAAAATTTACCGAGTATAGGTCAACATTTCCCGAACATGATTTTTTTTGACGGTAAAATATAAGATTTTTTAAATAAAGTTCAATTAAAAGGTGAACTCGGTGCAATTTATGCTCGCGATGATTTTGCCAATGCTGATGGCGCTTTGTCTATTTTATAATACTGGTTTACTAGAAGATTTTTCTCAGACTGTAAAGTTAATTAAACTCGTATGCACTATTCCAATGACTTCTGTTGTGAGTGAAAGGTGTTACTCTACGTTAAAAAGGATAAAATCATTTTTGAGAAATCCGATAAGCCAGGACTGACTGAATGCTTTACTACGAGTAGTATCAATATTAAGCATCGAAAAAGAGCTAATTCAATCTATACCTGATTTCAACAAAAGGGTCAATGAGGTTTTCACTAAACAAAAAGAGCCGATAATAGAACTTCTTTATAAATAGGTATGTGATATTTTTTTTTCTTTATATTATTTATTACATGGATACCTACTCTGGTGAACCCCCAATTATTTTGTCCACTGGCCGCCACTGGTTGGGACATGTGTTTATATGGTTGGGACATAATATATGTGTTCCCAGTAACCTGGGCTTTCCTGAATCTTACTGAGGACATAGTATGAAAAATAAGTTGAAGCTTTTTACCGATCGTTGATCAATACCAGTGTCATAAACTTTCATCAATTTGACAAGTTGTGAGATACCACTGTCATAAACTTTCATAAACTTGATAAGTTGTGAGACATAAATAGCACTGTCATAAACTTTCATCAACTTGATAAGTTGTGAGATATAATGTTAAGTATGTAGCACTTATTTTATTACAATTTTGTTTTACACAGTACAACTTGACGAATGCTTTATGGCAATCTCTTACAACTGACCCAAAATGTGTTGAAGCAAGTCTTAAGTGAATATCACACTGGAACACTTCTGAAATAGTTTGATACTCGTATAAACGGGAATCGAACACGTAACCTATGGGTAGAAAGACAGGGTGTTAACGACTAGATAACGGTGGTGGTCTTGTATGACCGGATGGAAAATATCTATCTAGTATAGAGTTCACTCTGAAAGGAACATAATATAAATTCATACAAACCAACAAACCATTATCCTCAGTGATATACAGGCAAAAGCCTAGTTCACCGGGGATATGATAAATGAAAGGCAACAAACCCAGATCCTTTAAAATTGTATGTCCAAATTAAATAACCTGTTGTTTTTTCGCAAATTATGTATATTTCTTGTCATGTGTAATAATAAATAAAAAAAATAAAACCACGCTGGGGTAAACTATCCCTGTTGGGGTAAACAAACAAAAGAGAGAGTGCCAAACTCTCGCCTCTTATAGATCCATACACCTTCTAATACAGAGATTCCTACAATTTCTCCTGACTTAATATTTCTTTTTTTTCTTCAAAATATCATAAACTTGATTCAACCATACCCGTACTTTCCATGGTCTCCTTCTCCCACGTACCCGTATTTCTCTCACATTTACTCGTACACTGTACGTTTGTTTTGTTAGTCGTTCTACACGTTCAAGTCAACTCGGAGTGCACTTCTTTATTTTTACTCAACACACCAGCCTTAACCTCACGTTCATCCCTGTCACTTCATTCCGTATTCTATCATACGAGTACATTGTCCTCTCAAGTTTGGTTCTAAGTGCACGCATTTTTAAAACACTTCGACTTTACTCCCATATATTAAAGTGGTTACTGAAATACTGCTGTCATATTTCGATATTGTCCGGTTCGAGTATATATGTTTGAGTGCCCCATTGGCTTTGTTTCCTATCGCAAACATTGCGAATCTCTCCATTGTAACGCAGATGGATGGTGCTGGTTAAACGCCCGATTATTGGAGTCCCTAATATCATACTTCACATCAACGTTTCCGAAGTGGTGATGAAGACATATAGAAAAGTGTGGCTGGAAAATTTTGTGAAATATTTATTTAGAGCCGTTGGGTAAAGAACCATAAAAATGAACCCCCCTCCCCTCCCAGTTCGTCACTCTCCGTATTAAAAGTACCAACACGCGAGGAGCGTGGAGCGTGGAGCATGGAGCGTGGAGCGTGGAGTGACAACATTTCCATCTGTTCGAGTACTCATATCGTTTCCAGGTGAACTGTGAAACCAGACTGGGGGCCTTTTTCAATAGGCAATCAACTCGCCAATCGTTTATTTTTCATTCAGTATCTAATTAATAATTATTGTAGTGTATTACACTTCCGTTGTAAACTGTACTACCTGGCGGATTTATTGTTATGTTAAAATATCTTCCAGCCTACCAGAAAGGTGTAAACCAGACTTGACTTCTTATCAAGAATCTTTAAAAATAATGACATCCAACGTGAATCGAACTCCCGACCACCAGGTCGGGAGACAGGCGGCATACAAACTAGCCAATGTGGTTTATCTGTACTAGGTATCACTAAATACTTCTAAGAAAAATGTGTATGTAAAAAATTCAATCAAAACCATATGCAAACTGTGTTTATTCTTATATCAAAAATCTTAAATACAAAAGTAATGTATGTACCATTAAGGTCTAGAGCATAGGTTCTCAACCTTATTTTGCCCACCACCCACTTTGAGAATTTTTTTTTTCTAAAGCCCCCCAATATTTTTTACTTGCTAATCTGAAACAGCTATTGCCACGATTATATTTAAATGTGTAATATTATATACTATAGTCGTAAGATAGGATATGGTATGGCCCTAGCCTATTTCTGAGTTTAAAGAAGACTGTTTCAATGAGAACAATTAAAACACAAGCATACTTAATTATATTGAAAAGTATTTTTATTAACATTCGAAAGACATTGAATTTATAACATATCTAATGAGAAGGTTGAATTTGATGCATTTTAAGGAGTTTGTTAATATCAGGCTCGATTTTACTTAAAAACAACCGTAAGTCGCCGCGTTCAGTAACATATTTCTCTTTTTAGTAACCAATATTGCTACAGCACTAACCGATTTCTCTTTTTAGTTACCAATGTTGCTACAGCACTAAATCCACAATCAGCTAAATAGGAAGATGGGAATGCTATCAGAAATCGTTGAACAATCGACCATAATCCTGGGTACAGTTGCAAAATCGGCTTCTGCACCCAAAATTCTTGGTAGCCATTCTTGAATTGAATTTTTAATTCCTCATTTTTCGTCAGTTCTATTAGTTCTTCTTCTAACTGGGATGATCCTGCTGTGTTGACATTTTAAAAAATGATCCAAAACCCAGTTTGGTATGTCCATGTTTAAAAGGTCCTGGAATCGTTCCTTGAAATCACTGTGGAGGTTTTCCAAGTGTTGACAGTATAGCGACCTTTGCTCCCTGTGGTCGAGGCGCGAGTCGCTGTTGTTGTTTAGCGAGAACGAGACAGCGACATATCTTCTGCGCCTTTCTACAAATCATATGAATACGGGACGTGCAACAATAAATATATTGTTCAGCGGAAACGGGACGGCGACATATCTTCTGCGCCGTTCTACGCACATTCCAAATATTATAAATACCGACGTTTAACAATAAAATACCTCTTTGCATATTCCGATTTCAAACGAGTTTTATTAAACCAACGATCATCCTCTTCATCTCTCCATTAGGGGCAACCGTTCCTAAAACAGTAAACAAGCAAGTCGTCGTGCTTGAATGATACTGCTGATAAATGTGGGAAGTTATTGAATTCGCGTCTGCCGATATTTTTTTTGTATAATAACAGTTTAGACACAAAAGCAGCAACACTATTTTTTGTCTTAATCAAGTTTAAGTCGTCGCCTTGAAGTAGGAGATTGTCATCGTTAAACAATTTATACAGGTCTGTCAAGTACGCAATATCGTTCTTTGATGAGGTGAGGTTGTCGCGTAATTCCGTGTCTTTGTTTCCTTGGAACTTTATCACAGACCCAAACAAGTACCTTTTGACAGCGCCAGCGCACCTCTGTGTGAAGCAGCAATCGGTTTAAATCTTCATCATTGTCAATGCAAAGCTGACTAAATAATCTGTCATTAAACGAGTTACTTCTGATTGTATTAACTGCTCTGATAACATATTGCAGTGATGTATGGAGGCGTTCACTCAGGTTTTTCGCAACCAAATGCTGTCGATGAATGACGCAATGCACAGCAAGCACGTCAGGAACTTTATTTTTTAAGCACGCTATGTGAAGCCTTTGTGACGCCCTGTCATAGCCGGTGCGCTATCCGTAGCAACTGACAAAATATTATTAAAAGGAATTTCCTTTTCGTCACAAAACTTTTCCAGTGTATTAAATATGGTTTCTCCTTTTGTATCTGTTTCCAAATTGGTAGCAAACAATAGTTCTTGACATATTTTCTCATCTTTGATAAACCTCACCTATGTATGACAATAACAATGCTTCATTGGTTAGTATAGTAAAGTGGACTGATCCAGTTGAATTGAAAATTGACAAGTCTGCAGATGATTGCACAATGATTCTTCAATGTTTTCAGCCATCTCATCAATTCGTCTTTGCACAGAACTATTGCTCAAAGGAATTTTTCGGATAATATCTGCAGCTGGTTTATGGAGCACAGCGGTTATTACTTCTGTAACGATGGTCGCTATCTGTGTAGCACGTGTCCTATTAGGACGTGCTGATGATCTTGATATCGACATCGTTATCTTCGTTTTAGTTGATTCTGCGTTACTTCTCGTACAGAATCATCGATATAGTGGATTGCTTATTTCTATAAGTCATGATGATCTTGATTTGTTGTCAATAAATATGGACTCAAGAATGCGAATATAAATCGATAAGTGGACAGCAGGTAAATAAATAACAAAGTCTTGACAGTTGACTGAATGACAATACGAATATATGTTTATTTATCCGAGCGCAGGTCTTTTATACAAATGGGTGAACCAGTTCGCACTACATGCTCCGTCTCGCTCTGGCACGTAAGTTGGCGGTAGGTTAATTATTTATATTTGGAGATGACTGGACAAATCGCGGGTACTATAAAAATAGTAAACATTGTCGCCGTTCTTGACGTGTAGCTATCTATGAATACTTGATCGGTCAATGACCCTGTATGATCAACAATAATTAATTTAATTTATTTGTGTTTTAACAATTCACTCGTTATTTTGACAATTCATTTAGGTAGGTATACAGGCAGGTACACTTCTTTTACTGTTGGTAAAATTAAATCTTCCCCAATAATATGTGGTTTGCCTGTTTTAGCAATCAACAATGAGATATTGTACGAAGCTCGAAGTCCGTCATAGTCTTGATTAGAAGCTGATGAAAAAAGTTTTGATATAGTTGGCTGAATTTCGTACTTCTTTTTCGTCTTGAAAATAGGTCACATCTTTGTCTTTCTTATCCGGGTGTATTTTATTAAAATGATCTTGAAGCCTAGAAGGCATTTGCTTCATTTGAAAATGTTTTTTGACAAATAAGGCACATTGGCGACGATGGATTTGTGAGATTTTCGATAAATCCGTATTTAATATAATCCACACTATACTACTGTCTCTTCTTTTTGCTTCCGACGTGGTTTTTACTTTACAGATACGTGAGTAGTAGTAGTGAAAAGATCAACTTTTAAAACCCTGTCATCAATTGCGCGCGATAATGCTAATGAAAATAAAATGAACAATCACTGCCTTTATATAGGCTGGAGACATATAACACGCATCGACAGGAATAAGATAAACATGCAGTGACTCGTTTATAACACGCGGCGTGGAAGTAAAGCGCGGGGGCAAGGGTGATGCGGGAACAGAGTGTGGGCTAGAACAAGCACAGATAATACTGTCAATTCTTGCAGGATTGCAAAAATCACGTTATTTAACAAAAACTTGTTATAACTGAATTGCTACAAACATATTTTTTGCTATTTTTTATTAACAGGCTTTTGTTAACTTTACCTGTATATATATAAGATATTTCACGTGAAATTGGAAGATTTGAAAATGTTTAATTCAAATCTAAAATTGAACATTTTTATATCATCCAATTTAATGTAGATCTGAATGTAATGGAATCTTTAAGTTCGATTTTCATCCACTTCCCTAACTACCGAAATATGTGAATTTTCGCACACGTGATAAAAATGATTAAAATACATCCAATAACAAAAATTAACCAATATTAAAGTTTACTTTAGTTAGTACGTGATTAGCGTGTTTTTTTTGTCTTTTTTAGACTATATTTTTTTAATCTGCCCACGCCACTCCGTGCCATATCAACTCCCCCTAATTTTCTGTGGGTCTTCTACTGCCCCCCTGAAAGTCTCAAACGCTCAAAAGGGGGCGTTATCACCCACGTTGAGAACCTATGGTCTAGAGCAGTGCTCCGCAACCGGTGTGCCGTGAGCCGGATACAGGTGTGCCGCGGTCAAATTCAATGTATTTGACATTTTGCAATTTTTCATTATGTATTTAATACACAATGACAAATAATTTTTCATAATATTGTCTATTTTTCAAAATGTAGCATAGAATAATTATTCTAACTAAATATTTTTTCAATGGTTCCCCAGCGCCTGATGCCAACTGTTGAAAACTGCGTAGTGTGCTTTGTACACACCATGGCCGCACCAAATTAGTCATAGATAAAGAAAAATGACCCTTATGCGCGTCGCTGAAGACTCATGCGCATGCGTTATACTGCATTTGCACGCGTTACATCACGTTCACTCGTCCGTCATTACTGTCGTGCGCAGAGCTGTCACTATTTGAACAACACAAAGTTAAATAAACAAGTTTCTACCATTAACGATAATTACTATTAATTGTGTTGCTGAATTGTGTGTGGTTAGCGTTCTTCATGTGAAACACATTAAGTTTTATACCCCTTTAAATATGGATAAACTTTTACGTGGAGAAGATCCGTCTTCACGTACAGATGATGAAGAACTCAGCACAAGTGTTACAAAAAAACCAAAGAAAATAGTGAAAAGAAAGTACGACAAAAACTACACTAAATATGGATTCTCGTGGTGTGGTGACGGAACGGCTCCAAAGCCACAGTGCATTATTTGCGGCGAACAGCTATCAAACGAGTCGATGGTACCCAGTAAATTAAATCGCCATCTATATTCAAACCATCCCAGCTACGAACGAAGACAGACAATATTTTAAGAGGTGTTTAGAACAAAATAAAAAACAGAAGAAATTTATAAAATCGACCGTTATAGTTTCTGAAAAGGCCTTTGAAGCTAGCTACTATGCTGCAAAATTAATTGCACGTCAGAAGAAACCGCATACTATCGGCGAAACACTTATTAAACCAGCATGCATGGAAATTGTTCAACTTAAGCTTGGGCCCAATGAAGTTAAGGAAGTGAATAAAGTTTCGTTGTCTGCCGATACCGTTAAAAAACGTATTCACGATATGTCAAGCGATGTTTTAGGAACACTGATTAGAAAACTGTTATTAGCTGAAAAATTTGCGCTTCAGATCGACGAAACAACCGATATTAAAAATAAAGCACAGCTGATAGCTATTGTACGTTTCGTTGACGAGGACTTTATTAAAGAACATTATTTATTTTGTAAGGAGGTTCCAGAGCGAACTACCGGTGAAGAAGTTTTTCAAGTAACCGATGATTTCTTCAAAATATATAATATTCAATGGAGCAGTTGCATTGCTGTTTGCACGGGTGGCAGTAAAAAGGGTTTTGTCTCTTGCGTAAAACAAAAAAATCCGACGTTACAATTTACACACTGCTGCATACATCGAGAAGCATTGATGGTCAAGAATTTGCCGGAGGAACTTTTGAACACGATGAATGAATGCATTAAAATCGTAAACATAATTAAATCAAGAGCCCTAAATTCGCGAATCTTTGGAATACTCTGTGCAAAAATAGGAGCCGAATATGAATCCTTATTGTTTTATACTGAAATTCGTTGGCTATCCCGAGGCAAAGTGTTGGCTAGATTGTTTGAGCTTCGTCACGAGGTGCGTGAGTTTCTTTTAAATCAAAATATGCCCGAACTATACCAGCACCTCGATGATGATTACTGGATACATGATACCAAACTTGCATACATGGCTGATATATTCGAGCGTTTGAATGAACTTAATAAAAAAATGCAAGGTCGAAATGAAATATATCGATGTGCTCCGACAAACTACAAGGGTTGAAAAAAAACTCGAACTTTGGCAGAAAGAGTTGCAAAAAGGATGTTTGGAAATGTACCAAAGGACCAATCATAGTACAATTGAAAACAAACAATTAATTGTGGATCTGGCACAACAACATTTAAGTATGCTTCAGCATAAATTTGATCAATATTTTTATTCCATTAATACGGAACAATACGATCGGATTCGAAATCCTTTTGCAAACAATGCAATAAATTCTACGGAAGCACTGCCTCTGCAAATTCGAGAGGAATTTACAGATTTAAATAATGACATGACTTTAAAACTTCACTTCTCCGAAGTTCCATTAGATGTTTTCTGGATTGACGTTAAAAAACAATATCCTCGCATTTACGACAAAGCAATCTTAAACACTACTCCCATTTTCGACGACATATTTATGTGAGCAAAGTTTTTCAACTCTTGTATTAATTAAAAATGATAAGCGGTCATGCTTAAAAGGTATTGACCAAGAAGTTCGGGTTGCGCTGTCAAAAATCGAGCGGGATATAAAACTTTTGTGTTCATTGAAACAAGCGCAGGTATCACATTAATTAATTATTATTTTATAATAATTATTAAGATTGCGTAAAAATAAATATGTTATAGTTTTATGTATGTTTAGCGTGTGTCCTAGTAGGACGTGCTGATGATGATGTTGTTGACATCTCTGTATTCGCTTTAGTCGAATTCTGTGTTCCTTTTCGTTCGAGGTCATCAATTTAGCGGGATGCTTAATTTGTTACGTCGTGATGATTTTGATTTGTTTTGTATTTAAAATAAAATACGTCGATTCAGGAATGCGAAAAAGTGAGAGTGAATAATCGACAAATAGTAAACAGCGATGAATGGTCAAGTGAATAATAACAAGTGCCCTTTATTTGTCGATAAGTAGGTATATATACAATTTCAGAACGGTGCGCGTGAATGCGTCCGCGGTATATCTTGATCTCACTCCTGTGCGTACCGAGGTGGTCGCAGACGTTGCCAATGATATAGTGGGTAGAATATTTATTGCCGAAACGGCGAGACAACGCGATGCGTTCTCTCTCTACCGTGGAATGCGACGTAAATATTATTTGCGTGTAAACATTATTGACGTTCTGGTATGTGATCTTTGTACATATTCAAAGGTTGATTCATCGGTCGTTGACCGTGCATGTTGACAATATTTAGGGATGTCGGTATTTCCTACATATGTATATTTTTCAAATAAAAAACAAAAATTTATTGTTAAATTTGTGTATCAATTTAATTCCTATATATTTTAGGTTTTGGTGTGCCGCGGAATTGTAGGAAGAATTTTGGTGTGTCGTAGGTGAGAAAAGGTTGCGGAGCACTGGTCTAGAGGTATCAACGGGAATCGAATCCGTAACCTTCAGGTCTGAAAACAGATGCCTTACCAACTAGGGCTCGGTCAATAATATGAATAAGTGTAAATATAAGTGATAGCGCTCCCAAGGAAATAGAAAACAACTAAATCGCTTATTTTGTATTGTATAACTCTATTTGCGATTCTCCTCAGACGCGCATTTTTCAACATCAACTTTGGTACGGAATACAGAGAAGCCAATAAATTAATATTTCCTCTCAATAAAGGGAAACTAACCAGTTATGACCCGCAGTGATTCTCTTATTTTTATTAATGTATTTTGGACAAGGCATTAATAAAAAAAACTACAATATTATACTATTAATAAATAAATAAAGAAGAAATAAACATATATTTTATTGATTTATTTTTCCGAGTATTTGAAAAATAGCTAATATTGTTCCTATCTACAAGCTAAATAAACCTACCGAAAATCCAACTAGCTACAGGTCCATCAGCCTTCTTCCAGGTCTTGGCAAGATCGTTGAGAGAGTAGTTGCCTCAAGGCTAGTGTTCCATCACGAATCCAATAAAACATTCCCCCATGAGGAATTTGGATTTAGGACAATACACAACACGGTCCAGCAACTTACCCGTGTCGTGGAAGACGTGTCGATGGGCTTCAATAGGAACAGAAGTATTGGCAATGGTACTGCTGGACCTTGAGAAGGCTTTTGATACTGTCTGGCATGATGTCCTTCTCCATAAATTTCTCCTTACTGGCACTCCACTCTATCTTGTGAAACTACTTCAATCCTACCTTTCCAATAGAAGTTTCACAGTCACAACTCATCATTCTACGTCATCCGCCAGGCCCATCCCTATGGGTATCCCCCAAGGCAGTGTGCTTGGTCCATGTCTATTTAACATCTACACACACGACATACCTACTTTTTCAAACTGTAAGCTCGCACTCTTTGTTGACGATGCGGCATGCTACGCATCGTCACTCAATATGGATCGAGCTGGTCGCCGTCTTCAGATTGCTCTTGAGATCCTTGAGAAATACTACCAGGACTGGAGGCTCAAAATCAATGACACCAAAACTGAGGCCATCATGTTCTCCCGCGAAATCAAGGAAAGAGTGCCATCGATGCCCTTATTCATCAGTGGTTGCCTGGTTGAGTAACAGGACGTGGTTAAATACCTCAACCTGCACCTCGACCGGCAACTGACGTGGAAAACCCATATAAATACCATCAGACAGAAGGGTCACAAGGGCATAGGGCTTATTAGTTCGATATTTCATCGACGCAGCTTTCTTTCACCCAAAAATAAGCTCCTCCTCTATAAAACCCTTATTCGTCCTATCTTGACCTATGCTGCACCCGTTTAGGGTAGTGTGAGTAACACGAATCACCTGAGCAACACGAATCAACTCCAGAGAGTGCAGAACAAGGCATTCAAGATATCTTTTAACGCCCATCCCAGAACAAACCTTACCCGACTTCACGCTGAACAGCGAGAAGAAACCCTACAACACCACATCCTCGCTTGGACCGTGAAGTTCTATAAAACCCAACAAAATCACAGCAATCCCTTAATCGCTGCCCTGGGGGCTTACGAGAGTAAATCCGACCTACCCTTCCGTTATAAGCATAGGCCACCTACAGTATTAGGTGGGACGACCAAGGTCTGAGTGAATGTGATGGAATACAAGTAGCCTGAACGAGTGGACTTGTTCTTGCTAAATAATTAGTTGTAAGAATTGTTATCTAGTTATAAGTTGTATGTAGGTGTTAATAATTTCTAAGAAATCACATATTAAGATTGTAAAAAAAATTTAAATAAATCACATGTAGGAAAATAAGATTAAGTAAGCTCATAAATTAATATATATAAATAAGATTAGTTAAATAATAAACTTGTATATATAGTAGGTATAGTATTGACCAATATGTTACTTTGTTTAATAAAAAATAAAAAATATTAATAGCAACATAGTATGTACATACTTAAATACATTCCAAAATCACATATGTTATATATCTCAAGATAAATAACAGAAAACACATAGAAAAGAGAAGCTATCAAAAGGTCCGGGTTCATCTCATAACATCCCCCGGCTGAGATACACTGCACCAATATAAGGCGAGCCCAGCTGCGAGGACACCAGATGTTTTTCACCCCACACCCTTGTACATGTAGATTAAAAAACACAGAAAAAAGTAAATACATGGTTGGCCAACATTACTATATGATTTTATTTTTGTATGTATATTTATGAATTATTCATTTTTACTTACAAATTTGTCCTTTTAAATTTATGGATAGTAAAAAACCATTTATAAAATGTACGTTATGTTAATACTAGGCGTATCCAGAAAGTAAGTGTACTGAGGCTCTCACGACCCGATGGATTTTATTTTCGACATGTTGGCTACACTTCCGTGTAGCTTGACCTTCCCCTCCGCAACGAGACCGGTTCGAGGTCAGTACGTTGAGAAGTGTCGACGCGACAACACGTTTCGTGAAAAATGTCAATCCAATCTCCCGCCAAGTGCGAAATAAATAATGCCGGGCAAGAGTTTTTGAGGCGCTGCAAACTCCATGGAGATGAATTTCTCCACTCCATCGTTACTGGAGATGTAACTTGGGTTGCACACTACACGTCTGAAACCAAAAGGCAGTCTCAACAGTGGCCTCACACCTCTTCACCCTCCGCCAAATAGTTCAAAACCACAATTTCAGCCAAGAAAATCATGGCATCCTTGTTTTGGGACTGTCAAGGCATAATTTTAATTGAATATATGCCTCAAGGGGAGACCATCAACTCTGCAAGATACTGTGAGACCCTAAAAAAATTGCGGAGGGCGATTCAGAACAAGAGGAGAGGCATGCTGACAAAGGGAGTCTGCCTGCTGCACGAAAATGCCAGACCACACACGGCCAACGCCACGAAGGAACTGCTCGCCTTGTTTAAATGGCATGTCCTGAACCATCCCGCGCATTCCCCTAACCTAACACCTTCAGATTACTATCTCTTTACCTCCCTGAAGCTGCACATGGGTGGAAAAAGGTTTTCAACCGACGAGGAGGTAAAGGAGGAGGTGGAGAAGTGGACGGAGGGGTTGGCGGGAAACTACTTCGAGGAAGGCATCAAAAAGTGGATACCCCGCTTCACCACCTGCATTGAGAGGAATGGCGACTATGTCGAAAAATAGCTTACATATGTACTACGGTAACCACGTAATTTTTTTGTTTAAATAAAAAAAATTGTAACCTACAAAAATTCAGTACACTTACTTTCTGGATATGCCTCGTATTTCAATGTTATCTCAACTATTTCATTTCCCATTTGTCATTTTGTAAAATATGGACTCCTTTGAGGCTTTCCTTTTTTTCGTTCTTGCTGACAGTTAACCTGAAGTGTTATACGTGGGTTTACTTTTTATTTTGTTCTCTGCCATATGTTTTTGTTTTTTTAATTTTATTTATTCTTTAATCTAGATATACGGGAATGTGGGTTGGAAGCCCCCCGATGCCCTAGCGGTCGGGCTCGCCCTACATTGGTGGGGTGTATCTCGGCCGGGGGAATGTTTGTGGAATGAGCCCGGACCTTTTAATGTATTCTCTCTTGAATGTATTTTTTTTGTCATCTATTTATTATCTGTGTTTTTTTTATAT